>RPFO01001307.1:0-28337 GCA_009746045.1 Mesostigma viride | reverse complement strand
CCTAGTCATAACGCTGGGCAAGTTTAAAAGCACCAACGGCCGTTGAGTAGGAAAAAAAAAGAGCAGGAGAAGAGCACGTCGACGTTTCAACAGCAAGACAAAAATATTGAACCCCGAGTACCAATGAAAATGCTTTCATGCATGTCCACCCCGACGAGGCACAAATTCATGCATGCCCACCCCGACGAGGCACAAATTAATGAACGACAGATTTCTCACCCCCCCCCCGGCACATGGAACAAGTGCCATCGCACGCACACACTTTGTAGACAGGAGAGTTTCGAGAGTCCAACGGCCGTTGGCTCGGAGAAATTGACAGTACACCAGTAAAGACATTAAAATTATCACTTTGTTGTCTTATGTGTGCCGTGTCATTTCCCAAGGTCAAAAGCCGTCAACTTCTGCACCTCTTGTCCCTCCCACCCGTACGCACTAAGCATGCCCACCTTACACTACCACATGTGGCTCTTGAGAAAACTCCCCCCGACGATGCACATGTGCCATTCACGCACACACCTTCAGACAAGGCTATCAGTTTTTCGAAGTCCAACGGCCGTTGGCTCCGAGAAATGCTGTTACAACTCAAAATTACAATGGTGACATCCACGAGCTAGTGGTACGCCGAACAAGTGCTTGTATGACATATGGCGACTGCCCGTGAGGAAAAGTCCACCACCACACACGGTCAGTTTTTTGAGTCCAACGGCCGTTGGCTCCGAGAAATGCTGTTACAACGCAAAATTACAATGGTGACATACATGAGCTAGTGGTACGCCGAACAAGTGCTTGTATGACATATGGCGACTGCCCGTGAGGAAAAGTCCACCACCACACACGGACAGTTTTTTGACTCCAACGCAAGAACAGACGTAATGCACACCAAGTGACCAAGTGGCAAGATAAAGACACCCTTGCCAATCTCTACCCACAAAAACTTAGCCCCGAAATCCGTAGCCCCGAAATCCGTGATTGATTTGTACATTGTAGATGACAATGCAGCGATCACATGTATTCTGAAACCAACACGTTTTTACCTAGTTATCATGGTAACCAATTTATGGTTACCTAGTTATCCATGGCTAGAAAGTTGTAAATACACGATGTGGCCACACACGCCATAGATGAAAATCATAACCAGATCACGCACATGATCATGGAAGGGGACTCTATTGATCTCAAAAAAGAAAGCTCAAGACACCCTACACCCTACACCCTACACCCTACACCATACATCCTACAACCTACACCCTTAACTCTCCACCCTTAGCTTACGTGACCTTTTTTCGGAGAAATGTCCGAGTGGAATGCTATGTATGGGGTAACTTTCCCAAGGGTTCGAATCCCTCTTTCTCCATTAGAGTTTTGTTTAGCTTCTATTCTCGTCTACACATAATTCACACGAAGTACGCTTGCAAATACTTTATTACTATTTTGTTTGATATACTACACTAATATTATAATTGTTGTGTGTGTGTGTTGTTCACGTGTGCGTGTGTGTGTTGTGTGTGTTGTGTGTGTTGTGCGTGTGCGTGTGCGTGTGCGTGTGCGTGTGCGTGTGCGTGTGCGTGTGCGTGTGCGTGTGTGTGTGTATATAATTTTTTGTTTGTGTGTGTGTTGTGTGTTGTACGTGCAAGGTGTATGTACATGTGTGTGCAGCCGGCCCTTGCGTGCGCGGTGTGTGTACGTTTCTGTGCAGCCGCCCCTTGCGTGCGCGGTGTATGTACGTGTGTGTGCATGCCGGCCCTTGCGTGCATGGTGTGTGTACGTGTGTGTGCAGCCGCCCCTTGCGTGCGCGGTGTATGTACATGTGTTTGCACTCGCCCATTGCGTGCGCGGTGTATGTACGTGTGTGTGCAGCCGCCCCTTGCGTGCGCGGTGGATGTACGTGTGTGCGCACTCGCCCCTTGCGTGCGCGGTGTATGTACGTGTGTGTGCAGCCGCCCCTTGCGTGCGCGGTGTATGTACATGTGTGTGCATCCTTGTCCTTGCGTGCATGGTGTATGTACATGTGAGTGCCGTCGCCCCAACCGTGCATTGTGTATGTACGTGTGTGTGCAGCCGCCCCTTGCGTGCATGGTGTGTGTACATGTGTGTGCATCCTTGTCCTTGCGTGCATGGTGTATGTACATGTGTTTGCACTCGCCCCTTGCGTGCGCGGTGTGTGTACGTGTGTGTGCAGCCGCCCCTTGCGTGCATGGTGTGTGTACATGTGTGTGCATCCTTGTCCTTGCGTGCATGGTGTGTGTACATGTGTGTGCAGCCGCCCCTTGCGTGCGCGGTGGATGTACATGTGCGGGCAGTTGCCCCTTGCGTGCGCGGTGTATGTACATGTGTTTGCACTCGCCCCTTGCGTGCGCGGTGTATGTACATGTGTGTGCAGCCGCCCCTTGCGTGCATGGTGTATGTACATGTGCTTGCACTGGCCCCGTGCGTGCGCGGTGTATGTACGTGTGTGTGCAGCCGCCCCTTGCGTGCGCGGTGTATGTACGTGCGTGTGCAGCCGCCCCTTGCGTGCGCGGTGTATGTACATGTGTGTGCATCCTTGTCCTTGCGTGCGCGGTGTATGTACATGTGTTTGCACTCGCCCCTTGCGTGCGCGGTGGATGTACATGTGTGTGCAGCCGCCCCTTGCGTGCATGGTTTATGTACATGTGTGTGCAGTCGCCGGCCCCGTGCGTGCGCAGTGGATGTACGTGTGTGTGCAGCCGCCCCGTGCGTGCATGGTGTGTGTACGTGTGTGTGCAGCAGCCCCTTGCGTGCGCGGTGTATGTACGTTTCTGTGCATGCCGGCCCTTGCGTGCATGGTGTATGTACATGTGCTTGCACTGGCCCCTTGCGTGCGCGGTGTATGTACGTGTGTGTGCAGCCCCCCCTTGCGTGCGCGGTGTATGTACGTGTGTGCGCACTCGCCCCTTGCGTGCGCGGTGTATGTACGTGTGTGTGCAGCCGCCCCTTGCGTGCGCGGTGTATGTACATGTGTGTGCAGCCGCCCCTTGCGTGTGCGGTGGATGTACATGTGCGGGCAGTTGCCCCTTGCGTGCGCGGTGTATGTACATGTGTTTGCACTCGCCCCTTGCGTGCGCGGTGTATGTACATGTGTGTGCAGCCGCCCCTTGCGTGCATGGTGTATGTACATGTGCTTGCACTGGCCCCGTGCGTGCGCGGTGTATGTACGTGTGTGTGCAGCCGCCCCTTGCGTGCGCGGTGTATGTACGTGTGTGCGCACTCGCCCCTTGCGTGCGCGGTGTATGTACGTGTGTGTGCAGCCGCCCCTTGCGTGCGCGGTGTATGTACATGTGTGTGCATCCTTGTCCTTGCGTGCGCGGTGTATGTACATGTGTTTGCACTCGCCCCTTGCGTGCGCGGTGTATGTACATGTGTGTGCAGCCGCCCCTTGCGTGCATGGTTTATGTACATGTGTGTGCAGTCGCCCCGTGCGTGCGCAGTGTATGTACGTGTGTGTGCAGCCGCCCCTTGCGTGCGTGGTGTGTGTACATGTGAGTGCAGCCGCCCCTTGCGTGCGCGGTGTATGTACGTGTGTGTGCAGCAGCCCCTTGCGTGCTTTGTGTGTGTACATGTGTGTGAATCCTTGTCCTTGCGTGCATGGTGTGTGTACGTGTGTGTGCAGCCGCCCCTTGCGTGCATGGTGGATGTACATGTGAGTGCCGTTGCCCCTTGCGTGCGCGGTGTATGTACGTGTGTGTGCAGCCGTCCCTTAATTGCGTGCGCGGTGTGTGTACGTGTGTGTGCACTCGCCCCTTGCGTGCGCGGTGTATGTACGTGTGTGCAGCCGCCCCTTGCGTGCGCGGTGTATGCCAGTGTGTGTGCATGCCGGCCCTTGCGTGCAAGGTGGTGTGTAAGTGTGTGTGCAGCCCCTTGCGTGCATGGTGTATGTACGTGTGTGTGCAGCCGGCCCTTGCGTGCATGGTGTGTGTACATGTGAGTGCAGCCGTCCCTTCCGTGCATGGTGTGTGTACGTGTGTGTGCAGTTGCCCCTTGCGTGCGCAGTGTATGTACGTGTGTGTGCATGCCGGCCCTTGCGTGCATGGTGTGTGTACGTGTGTGTGCAGTTGCCCCTTGCATGCGCGGTGTATGTACATGTGAGTGCAGCCGCCCAAGAGTATGTACATGTGAGTGCCGTCGCCCCTAATTGCGTGCATTGTGTGTGTAAGTGTGTGTGCAGCAGCCCCTTGCGTGCGCGGTGTATGTACGTGTGTGTGCAGCCGCCCCTTGCGTGCATGGTGTATGTCCATGTGAGTGCCGTTGCCCCTTGCGTGCGCGGTGTATGTACGTGTGTGTGCAGCCGTCCCTTAATTGCGTGCGCGGTGGATGTACATGTGCGGGCAGTTGCCCCTTGCGTGCGCGGTGTATGTACGTGTGTGTGCAGCCGTCCCTTGCGTGCGCGGTGTATGTACGTGTGTGTGCAGCCGCCCCTTGCGTGCATGGTGAGTGTAAGTGTGTGTGCAGCAGCCCCTTGCGTGCGCAGTGTGTGTACGTGTGTGTGCAGCCGCCCCTTGCGTGCGCGGTGTGTGTACTGTGTGTGCATGCCGGCCCTTGCGTGCATGGTGTGTGTACGTGTGTGTGCAGCCGCCCCTTGCGTGCGCGGTGTGTGTACGTGTGTGTGCACTCGCCCCTTGCGTGCGCGGTGGATGTACAGGTGTGTGCAGCCGCCCCTTGCGTGCATGGTGTATGTACATGTGTGTGCAGCCGCCCCTTGCGTGCGCGGTGGATGTACATGTGTGTGCAGCCGAACCTTGCGTGCATGGTGTGTGTACCTGTGCGTGAAGTCGCTCCTTGCGTGCATGGTGTGTGTACGTGTGTGTGCAGCCGCCCCTTGCGTGCATGGTGTATGTACATGTGAGTGCCGTTGCCCCTTGCGTGCGCGGTGTATGTACGTGTGTGTGCAGCCGTCCCTTAATTGCGTGCGCGGTGTGTGTACGTGTGTGTGCACTCGCCCCTTGCGTGCGCGGTGTATGTACGTGTGTGCAGCCGCCCCTTGCGTGCGCGGTGTATGCCAGTGTGTGTGCATGCCGGCCCTTGCGTGCAAGGTGTGTGTAAGTGTGTGTGCAGCCCCTTGCGTGCATGGTGTATGTACGTGTGTGTGCAGCTGCCCCTTGCGTGCGCGGTGTGTGTACGTGTGTGTGCAGCCGCCCCGTGGTTGCGCGGTGTATGTACATGTGTGTGCAGTTGCCCCTTGCGTGCGCGGTGTATGTACGTGTGTGTGCAGCCGCCCCTTGCGTGCGCGGTGTAGGTACGTGTGTGTGCAGCCGCCCCAAGCGTGCGCGGTGTGTGTACATGTGTGTGCAGTTGCCCCTTGCGTGCGCGGTGTATGTACGTGTGTGTGCAGCCGCCCCGTGGTTGCGCGGTGTATGTACATGTGTGTGCAGTTGCCCCTTGCGTGCGCGGTGTATGTACGTGTGTGTGCAGCCGCCCCTTGCGTGCGCGGTGTAGGTACGTGTGTGTGCAGCCGCCCCAAGCGTGCGCGGTGTGTGTACATGTGTGTGCAGTTGCCCCTTGCGTGCGCGGTGTGTGTACGTGTGTGTGCAGCCGCCCCTTGCGTGCGCGGTGTATGTACGTGTGTGTGCAGTTGCCCCTTGCGTGCGCGGTGGTTTTTCGTGTGTGTGCAGCCGGCCCTTGCGTGCGCGGTGTGTGTACATGTGAGTGCAGCTGCCCCAAGCGTGCGCGGTGTGTGTACATGTGTGTGCAGTTGCCCCTTGCGTGCGCGGTGGATGTACGTGTGTGTGCAGCCGCCCCTTGCGTGCGCGGTGTAGGTACGTGTGTGTGCAGCCGCCCCAAGCGTGCGCGGTGTGTGTACGTGTGTGTGCAGTTGCCCCTTGCGTGCGCGGTGTGTGTACATGTGTGTGCAGTTGCCCCTTGCGTGCGCGGTGTATGTACATGTGTGTGCAGTTGCCCCTTGCGTGCGCGGTGTATGTACGTGTGTGTGCAGCCGCCCCTTGCGTGCGCGGTGTAGGTACGTGTGTGTGCAGCCGCCCCAAGCGTGCGCGGTGTGTGTACATGTGTGTGCAGTTGCCCCTTGCGTGCGCGGTGTGTGTACGTGTGTGTGCAGCCGCCCCTTGCGTGCGCGGTGGATGTACGTGTGTGTGCAGTTGCCCCTTGCGTGCGCGGTGGATGTACGTGTGTGTGCAGCCGCCCCTTGCGTGCGCGGTGTGTGTACATGTGAGTGCAGCTGCCCCAAGCGTGCGCGGTGTGTGTACATGTGTGTGCAGTTGCCCCTTGCGTGCGCGGTGGATGTACGTGTGTGTGCAGCCGCCCCTTGCGTGCGCGGTGTAGGTACGTGTGTGTGCAGCCGCCCCAAGCGTGCGCGGTGTGTGTACGTGTGTGTGCAGTTGCCCCTTGCGTGCGCGGTGTGTGTACGTGTGTGTGCAGCCGCCCCTTGCGTGCGCGGTGTATGTACGTGTGTGTGCAGTTGCCCCTTGCGTGCGCGGTGGATGTACGTGTGTGTGCAGCCGGCCCTTGCGTGTGCGGTGTGTGTACATGTGAGTGCAGCTGCCCCAAGCGTGCGCGGTGTGTGTACATGTGTGTGCAGTTGCCCCTTGCGTGCGCGGTGGATGTACGTGTGTGTGCAGCCGCCCCTTGCGTGCGCGGTGTAGGTACATGTGTGTGCAGCCGCCCAAGCGTGCGCGGTGTGTGTACATGTGTGTGCAGCCGCCCCTTGCGTGCGCGGTGTAGGTACGTGTGTGTGCAGCCGCCCCAAGCGTGCGCGGTGTGTGTACATGTGTGTGCAGTTGCCCCTTGCGTGCGCGGTGTGTGTACGTGTGTGTGCAGCCGCCCCTTGCGTGCGCGGTGTGTGTACGTGTGTGTGCAGCCGCCCCTTGCGTGCGCGGTGGATGTACGTGTGTGTGCATGCCGGCAATTGCGTGCATGGTGTGTGTACGTGTGTGTGCAGCTGCCCCAAGCGTGCGCGGTGTGTGTACATGTGTGTGCAGTTGCCCCTTGCGTGCGCGGTGTATGTACGTGTGTGTGCAGCCGCCCTTGCGTGCGCGGTGTGTGTACATGTGAGTGCAGCTGCCCCAAGCGTGCGCGGTGTGTGTACATGTGTGTGCAGTTGCCCCTTGCGTGCGCGGTGGATGTACGTGTGTGTGCATGCCGGCAATTGCGTGCATGGAGTTGTACAAGCTAATGCTTATACTTTTTATGCGCAAACCTTTTAGCTAAGGTTAACGCATATTCTTACATCCTGCGCAGGATGTACGTGTGTGTGCATGCCGGCAATTGCGTGCATGGTGTGTGTACGTGTGTGTGCAGCTGCCCCAAGCGTGCGCGGTGTGTGTACATGTGTGTGCAGTTGCCCCTTGCGTGCGCGGTGTATGTACGTGTGTGTGCAGCCGGCCCTTGCGTGCGCGGTGTGTGTACATGTGAGTGCAGCTGCCCCAAGCGTGCGCGGTGTGTGTACATGTGTGTGCAGTTGCCCCTTGCGTGCGCGGTGGATGTACGTGTGTGTGCAGCCGCCCCTTGCGTGCGCGGTGTAGGTACGTGTGTGTGCAGCCGCCCCAAGCGTGCGCGGTGTGTGTACGTGTGTGTGCAGTTGCCCCTTGCGTGCGCGGTGTGTGTACATGTGTGTGCAGTTGCCCCTTGCGTGCGCGGTGTATGTACATGTGTGTGCAGTTGCCCCTTGCGTGCGCGGTGTATGTACGTGTGTGTGCAGCCGCCCCTTGCGTGCGCGGTGTAGGTACGTATGTGTGCAGCCGCCCCAAGCGTGCGCGGTGTGTGTACATGTGTGTGCAGTTGCCCCTTGCGTGCGCGGTGGATGTACGTGTGTGTGCAGTTGCCCCTTGCGTGCGCGGTGTATGTACGTGTGTGTGCAGCCGCCCCTTGCGTGCGCGGTGTAGGTACGTGTGTGTGCAGCCGCCCCAAGCGTGCGCGGTGTGTGTACATGTGTGTGCAGTTGCCCCTTGCGTGCGCGGTGTGTGTACGTGTGTGTGCAGCCGCCCCTTGCGTGCGCGGTGGATGTACGTGTGTGTGCAGTTGCCCCTTGCGTGCGCGGTGGATGTACGTGTGTGTGCAGCCGCCCCTTGCGTGCGCGGTGTGTGTACATGTGAGTGCAGCTGCCCCAAGCGTGCGCGGTGTGTGTACATGTGTGTGCAGTTGCCCCTTGCGTGCGCGGTGGATGTACGTGTGTGTGCAGCCGCCCCTTGCGTGCGCGGTGTAGGTACGTGTGTGTGCAGCCGCCCCAAGCGTGCGCGGTGTGTGTACGTGTGTGTGCAGTTGCCCCTTGCGTGCGCGGTGTGTGTACATGTGTGTGCAGTTGCCCCTTGCGTGCGCGGTGTATGTACGTGTGTGTGCAGCCGGCCCTTGCGTGCGCGGTGGATGTACGTGTGTGTGCAGCCGGCCCTTGCGTGCATGGTGTGTGTACGTGTGTGTGCAGCCGGCCCTTGCGTGCGCGGTGGATGTACATGTGTGTGCAGTCGCCCCTTGCGTGCGCGGTGTGTGTACATGTGAGTGCAGCTGCCCCAAGCGTGCGCGGTGTATGTACGTGTGTGTGCAGCCGCCCCGTGGTTGCGCGGTGTATGTACATGTGTGTGCAGTTGCCCCTTGCGTGCGCGGTGTATGTACGTGTGTGTGCAGCCGGCCCTTGCGTGCGCGGTGTAGGTACGTGTGTGTGCAGCCGCCCCAAGCGTGCGCGGTGTGTGTACATGTGTGTGCAGTTGCCCCTTGCGTGCGCGGTGTGTGTACGTGTGTGTGCAGCCGCCCCTTGCGTGCGCGGTGGATGTACGTGTGTGTGCAGCCGGCCCTTGCGTGCATGGTGTGTGTACGTGTGTGTGCAGCCGGCCCTTGCGTGCGCGGTGGATGTACATGGGTGTGCAGTCGCCCCTTGCGTGCGCGGTGTAGGTACGTATGTGTGCAGCCGCCCCTTGCGTGCGCGGTGTATGTACGTGTGTGTGCAGCCGCCCCGTGGTTGCGCGGTGTATGTACATGTGTGTGCAGTTGCCCCTTGCGTGCGCGGTGTATGTACGTGTGTGTGCAGCCGCCCCTTGCGTGCGCGGTGTATGTACGTGTGTGTGCAGTTGCCCCTTGCGTGCGCGGTGGATGTACGTGTGTGTGCAGCCGGCCCTTGCGTGTGCGGTGTGTGTACATGTGAGTGCAGCTGCCCCAAGCGTGCGCGGTGTGTGTACATGTGTGTGCAGTTGCCCCTTGCGTGCGCGGTGGATGTACGTGTGTGTGCAGCCGCCCCTTGCGTGCGCGGTGTAGGTACGTGTGTGTGCAGCCGCCCCAAGCGTGCGCGGTGTGTGTACATGTGTGTGCAGTTGCCCCTTGCGTGCGCGGTGTGTGTACGTGTGTGTGCAGCCGCCCCTTGCGTGCGCGGTGTATGTACGTGTGTGTGCAGTTGCCCCTTGCGTGCGCGGTGGATGTACGTGTGTGTGCAGCCGGCCCTTGCGTGTGCGGTGTGTGTACATGTGTGTGCAGCTGCCCCAAGCGTGCGCGGTGTGTGTACATGTGTGTGCAGTTGCCCCTTGCGTGCGCGGTGGATGTACGTGTGTGTGCAGCCGCCCCTTGCGTGCGCGGTGTAGGTACGTGTGTGTGCAGCCGCCCCAAGCGTGCGCGGTGTGTGTACATGTGTGTGCAGTTGCCCCTTGCGTGCGCGGTGTGTGTACGTGTGTGTGCAGCCGCCCCTTGCGTGCGCGGTGTATGTACGTGTGTGTGCAGTTGCCCCTTGCGTGCGCGGTGGATGTACGTGTGTGTGCAGCCGGCCCTTGCGTGTGCGGTGTGTGTACATGTGAGTGCAGCTGCCCCAAGCGTGCGCGGTGTGTGTACATGTGTGTGCAGTTGCCCCTTGCGTGCGCGGTGGATGTACGTGTGTGTGCAGCCGCCCCTTGCGTGCGCGGTGTAGGTACATGTGTGTGCAGCCGCCCCAAGCGTGCGCGGTGTGTGTACATGTGTGTGCATGCCGGCAATTGCGTGCATGGTGTGTGTACGTGTGTGTGCAGCTGCCCCAAGCGTGCGCGGTGTGTGTACATGTGTGTGCAGTTGCCCCTTGCGTGCGCGGTGGATGTACGTGTGTGTGCAGCCGCCCCTTGCGTGCGCGGTGTAGGTACATGTGTGTGCAGCCGCCCCAAGCGTGCGCGGTGTGTGTACGTGTGTGTGCAGTTGCCCCTTGCGTGCGCGGTGTGTGTACATGTGTGTGCAGTTGCCCCTTGCGTGCGCGGTGTATGTACATGTGTGTGCAGTTGCCCCTTGCGTGCGCGGTGTATGTACGTGTGTGTGCAGCCGCCCCTTGCGTGCGCGGTGTAGGTACGTATGTGTGCAGCCGCCCCAAGCGTGCGCGGTGTGTGTACATGTGTGTGCAGTTGCCCCTTGCGTGCGCGGTGGATGTACGTGTGTGTGCAGTTGCCCCTTGCGTGCGCGGTGTATGTACGTGTGTGTGCAGCCGCCCCTTGCGTGCGCGGTGTAGGTACGTGTGTGTGCAGCCGCCCCAAGCGTGCGCGGTGTGTGTACATGTGTGTGCAGCCGCCCCAAGCGTGCGCGGTGGATGTACGTGTGTGTGCATGCCGGCAATTGCGTGCATGGTGTGTGTACGTGTGTGTGCAGCCGCCCCTTGCGTGCGCGGTGTGTGTACGTGTGTGTGCACTCGCCCCTTGCGTGCGCGGTGGATGTACATGTGTGTGCAGCCGCCCCTTGCGTGCATGGTGTATGTACATGTGTGTGCAGCCGCCCCTTGCGTGCGCGGTGGATGTACATGTGTGTGCAGCCGAACCTTGCGTGCATGGTGTGTGTACCTGTGCGTGAAGTCGCTCCTTGCGTGCATGGTGTGTGTACGTGTGTGTGCAGCCGCCCCTTGCGTGCATGGTGTATGTACATGTGAGTGCCGTTGCCCCTTGCGTGCGCGGTGTATGTACGTGTGTGTGCAGCCGTCCCTTAATTGCGTGCGCGGTGTGTGTACGTGTGTGTGCACTCGCCCCTTGCGTGCGCGGTGTATGTACGTGTGTGCAGCCGCCCCTTGCGTGCGCGGTGTATGCCAGTGTGTGTGCATGCCGGCCCTTGCGTGCAAGGTGTGTGTAAGTGTGTGTGCAGCCCCTTGCGTGCATGGTGTATGTACGTGTGTGTGCAGTTGCCCCTTGCGTGCGCGGTGTGTGTACGTGTGTGTGCAGCCGCCCCGTGGTTGCGCGGTGTATGTACATGTGTGTGCAGTTGCCCCTTGCGTGCGCGGTGTATGTACGTGTGTGTGCAGCCGCCCCTTGCGTGCGCGGTGTAGGTACGTGTGTGTGCAGCCGCCCCAAGCGTGCGCGGTGTGTGTACATGTGTGTGCAGTTGCCCCTTGCGTGCGCGGTGTATGTACGTGTGTGTGCAGCCGCCCCGTGGTTGCGCGGTGTATGTACATGTGTGTGCAGTTGCCCCTTGCGTGCGCGGTGTATGTACGTGTGTGTGCAGCCGCCCCTTGCGTGCGCGGTGTAGGTACGTGTGTGTGCAGCCGCCCCAAGCGTGCGCGGTGTGTGTACATGTGTGTGCAGTTGCCCCTTGCGTGCGCGGTGTGTGTACGTGTGTGTGCAGCCGCCCCTTGCGTGCGCGGTGGATGTACGTGTGTGTGCAGTTGCCCCTTGCGTGCGCGGTGGTTTTTCGTGTGTGTGCAGCCGGCCCTTGCGTGCGCGGTGTGTGTACATGTGAGTGCAGCTGCCCCAAGCGTGCGCGGTGTGTGTACATGTGAGTGCAGCTGCCCCAAGCGTGCGCGGTGTGTGTACATGTGTGTGCAGTTGCCCCTTGCGTGCGCGGTGGATGTACGTGTGTGTGCAGTTGCCCCTTGCGTGCGCGGTGTATGTACGTGTGTGTGCAGCCGGCCCTTGCGTGCGCGGTGTGTGTACATGTGAGTGCAGCCGCCCCAAGCGTGTGTACATGTGTGTGCAGTTGCCCCTTGCGTGCGCGGTGGATGTACGTGTGTGTGCATGCCGGCAATTGCGTGCATGGTGTGTGTACGTTTGTGTGCAGCCGCCCCTTGCGTGCGCGGTGTGTGTACGTGTGTGTGAATCCTTGCCTTGCGTGCATGGTGTATGTACATGTGTGTGCAGCCGCCCCTTGCGTGCGCGGTGTATGCCAGTGTGTGTGCATGCCGGCCCTTGCGTGCATGGTGTGTGTAAGTGTGTGTGCAGCCGCCCCGAGCGTGTGTACATGTGTGTGCAGTTGCCCCTTGCGTGCGCAGTGGATGTACGTGTGTGTGCAGCCGCCTTGCGTGCATGGTGTGTGTACGTGTGTGTGCAGCCGCCCCTTGCGTGCGCGGTGTGTGTACGTGTGTGTGCACCGCCCCTTGCGTGCGCGGTGTATGTACGTGTGTGCAGCCGCCCCTTGCGTGCGCGGTGTATGCAGTGTGTGTGCATGCCGCCCTTGCGTGCGGTGTGTGTAAGTGTGTGTGCAGCCCCTTGCGTGCATGGTGTATGTACGTGTGTGTGCAGCCGCCCCTTGCGTGCGCGGTGTGTGTACGTATGTGTGCAGCCGCCCCTTGCGTGCGCGGTGTATGTACGTGTGTGTGCAGCCGCCCCTTGCGTGCGCGGTGTAGGTACGTGTGTGTGCAGCCGCCCCAAGCGTGCGCGGTGTGTGTACATGTGAGTGCAGCTGCCCCAAGCGTGCGCGGTGTGTGTACGTGTGTGTGCAGTTGCCCCTTGCGTGCGCGGTGGATGTACGTGTGTGTGCATGCCGGCAATTGCGTGCATGGTGTGTGTACGTGTGTGTGCAGCAGCCCCTTGCGTGCGCGGTGTGTGTACGTGTGTGTGCACTCGCCCCTTGCGTGCGCGGTGGTACGTGTGTGTGCAGCCGCCCCTTGCGTGCGCGGTGTATGTCCATGTGTGGGCAGTTGCCCCTTGCGTGCGCGGTGTATGTACATGTGTGTGCACTCGCCCCTTGCGTGCATGGTGCATGTATGTATGTGTGTGTGCAGCCGCCCCTTGCGTGCGCGGTGGATGTACGTGTGTGTGCAGCCACCCCTTTCGTGCGCGGTGTATGTACATGTGAGTGCCGTCGCCCCAAGCGTGCATTTTGTGTGTAAGTGTGTGTGCAGCAGCCCCTTGCGTGCGCGGTGTATGTACGTGTGTGTGCAGCCGCCCCGTGGTTGCGCGGTGGATGTACATGTGAGTGGAGCCGGTCCTTGCGTGCGCGGTGTATGTACGTGTGTGTGCAGCCGCCCCTTGCGTGCGTGGTGTGTGTACATGTAAGTGCAGCCGCCCCTTGCGTGCGCGGTGTATGTACGTGTGTGTGCAGCCGTCCCTTGCGTGCGCGGTGTGTGTACGTGTGTGTGCAGCCGCCCCGCGTGCATGGTGAGTGTAAGTGTGTGTGCAGCAGCCCCTTGCGTGCATGGTGTGTACGTGTGTGTGCAGTTGCCCCTTGCGTGCGCGGTGTATGTACGTGTGTGTGCAGCCGGCCCTTGCGTGCGCGGTGTGTGTACATGTGAGTGCAGCCGGCCCTTGCGTGCGCGGTGGATGTACATGTGTGGGCAGTTGCCCCTTGCGTGCGCGGTGTATGTACATGTGTTTGCACTCGCCCCTTGCGTGCGCGGTGGATGTACATGTGTGTGCAGCCGAACCTTGCGTGCATGGTGTGTGTACCTGTGCGTGAAGTCGCTCCTTGCGTGCATGGTGTGTGTACGTGTGTGTGCAGCCGCCCCTTGCGTGCGCGGTGTAGGTACGTGTGTGTGCAGCCGCCCCTTGCGTGCGCGGTGTATGTACGTGTGTGTGCAGCCGGCCCTTGCGTGCATGGTGTGTGTACGTGTGTGTGCAGCCGGCCCTTGCGTGCGCGGTGGATGTACATGTGTGTGCAGTCGCCCCTTGCGTGCGCGGTGTAGGTACGTATGTGTGCAGCCGCCCCTTGCGTGCGCGGTGTATGTACGTGTGTGTGCAGCCGCCCCGTGGTTGCGCGGTGTATGTACATGTGTGTGCAGTTGCCCCTTGCGTGCGCGGTGTATGTACGTGTGTGTGCAGCCGGCCCTTGCGTGCGCGGTGGATGTACATGTGAGTGCAGCCGGCCCTTGCGTGCATGGTGTGTGTACGTGTGTGTGCAGCCGCCCCTTGCGTGCATGGTGTATGTACATGTGAGTGCAGCCGGCCCTTGCGTGCATGGTGTGTGTACGTGTGTGTGCAGCCGCCCCTTGCGTGCGCGGTGTATGTACGTGTGTGCGCACTCGCCCCTTGCGTGCGCGGTGTATGTACGTGTGTGTGCAGTTGCCCCTTGCGTGCGCGGTGGATGTACGTGTGTGTGCAGCCGCCCCTTGCGTGCGCGGTGTGTGTACGTGTATGTGCAGCCGCCCCTTGCGTGCATGTACATGTGTGAAGAAATAAGCAATAGTGAATGAAATAGTAAAAAGAAAATCATTCCAGCATATGTATGTACAAGTTTTTAGTAGTACACTATGACTATCGTCAAATATAACAATTTTCTATATTTTCATACACACACGAACAACACACCCAACACACACACACACTATGTTTGCACCCAAGACACACACCAACACCTAAAAACAAGACACCAACACACAAGACAGCCATGCAACACACACCCAACACACACACGCAACACACACATAACACACCTAAGTATAGTTGTTATAACACACAACACATAGGTACATCCCGCCCCCCCACACACAACACCAACACATGACAATTAACAGGCCACAACACACACACTGACACACATGCCCCAACACACACACACACATGCCCCAACACACACACACATGCCCCAACACTGCACACACAACAACACCCAAACACACACCACACACACAAAAGACACCCAACACACATACCGAAAACACGCACACACAACACCTACTAAAAACAAGACACCAACACACAAGACACCCAACACACACCCAACACACACACACACACAATGTTTGCACCGGTCGGCCCACGACACCCACACCCAACACACACATAACACACCTAAGTAACACACAACACACACGTACATCCCCCCCCCCCACACACAACACCAACACATGACAATTAACATGCCACAACACACACACATGCCCCAACACACACACACACATGCCCCAACACTGCACACACAACAACACCCAAACACATACCACACACACACAAGACACCCAACACACATACCGAAAACACGCACACACAACACCTACCAAAAACACCAAACACACAAGACACCCAACACACACCCAACACACACACACACACACAATGTTTGCACCCACGACACACACACCAACACCTAAAAATAAGACACCAACACACAACACACGTACACGTACATCCCCCCCCCCACAACACCAACAATAACATGCAAACAACACACACACAACACACCTAAGTCACACACACAACACACACGTACTTTCCCCCCCCCACACCCAACACCAACACACAAGACACTTTGCACACACCCTACACACACCCACACCCTTTATGAACACATGTACACCCAACACACACACGCAACACACACCTAGGTCGATCACACACAACACACACAAAACACACCTAAGTCACACACAACACACACGTACACCCCCCCACACAAACCCAATACCAACACACAAGACACTTGGCCCCCCCCCACCCACCCACACACCCACACCCACACCCACACCACACATCCAACACACACAACACACACACTACACACTTAAGTCACACACAACACACACATAACACACCTAAGTCACACACAACACACACGTCCATCCCCCCCTCACACTCAACACCAATACATGACAATTAACATGCACACAACACACACACGCACACGCCCCAACACACACACACACAACATACATACACAGAGCACACACACACGCCTCAACACACATACCGAACACACACACACAAGACACCCAACACACATACCGAACACACACACACACACACTATGTTTGCACCCGACATACACACACCCAACACCTACTAAAAACAAGAAACCAACACACAAGACACCCTACACACACACAACACACACACACACAACACATATCCAACACAAACAACACACACACCTAAGTCACACACACAACACACCTACTAAGTCACACACACAACACACATGTACCTCCCCCCCCCACACCCAACATCAACACACAAGACACTTTGCACACACCCTACACGCCCCCGCACCTTCATGAATGCACCCAACACACACACACAACACACACGCCCCAACACACATACCCAACATTCACACAACACACCCAACATATAAGGGTAAATATGGTTTAGGAGTGTAGGGGTTTAGGGTTTAAGGCCTACCATACACCCGTATGTAAAAATGCAACAACACGCCAAGTCATCCGCCACCATGCAAAAATATATAAACACAACTGGTCATCCTCAACAAGAATGCCCATTTTAGTACCCAATCCGCACTTGGCACTTGTCCAGTTTCGTAAGTCCAACGGCCGTTGGCTTTGAGAAATTAAGATATGCGACATGCGCCATGCAGCCAAGCTAAAGTATAGGCTGATTGCCCTGTATGTAACATTAGTAAGGTGAACGACCGTCGACAAAAAAACACATGCGACATACAAACACCAATTTTACACAGTAATGTTTGGAATGACGTACCGTAATTTCGGCGTCCACCTTCTTCGCAATTGTGAACCAGCCCTGTCGCGTGTTGTCCGGATGTCCTTCCCACTTGCCCTTCGTGACCTTTGCGACGCTCAGGTAGCACACGATTGCAGTTAAGGGTTCTCGGTCGTCTGGGTTCCAGAAGAAGCGTCGGGCGTCCGATCCGGAGGAGGAGCACCTCTCGAAGTATTTTACGTACATTACCCAGTTGCCTTTCTTAAAAACCTCGCCCCCCCCCCTGTATGTTTGTTTAAACACTCATCCTTGTCGAGTTGGTGGGCGACTCGAACAACTTTCGCCAACCAGTACGGGTGGTCGGGCACATGGTCCTTGTGCCCCCTCTCAGATGCGACTGCGACGGCCTCCCCCTCCTGCAAACCACGCCCCAACTCGTTTCTTGCCGTTTGAACGTGGTTCAGGCGGGTTCCCGGATATCGCGTGGGGTTCCGCGACTTACTCGCCTGGAGTTTTACAGTCCACGACGAGCTGCTCCAATCGTTTGGGCATGTCGTCCACTTGCCCTCTCGGCACTCCGCACAACTGAAGCATGAAAAACGCCTGAGCTTTACCACCTCGACCCGCTCGCCCTTTTTGTCCAGTCGCCACTGGTGTGCCGTGGAGATATCTCGGATCGGGCCTCGCTCCTTACCGGACGTGAGAATCTGCAATTGTAAATCCATGAAACAACATCACAGCACATTTCCCAACTCCAACGGCCGTTGGCACTCAACAATTATAAGATTTCCCAACTCCAACGGCCGTTGGCCCTTGGAAACTTTATATAAGTACATTTCTCAACTCCAACGGCCGTTGGCACTCAACAATTATACGATTTTCCAGCTCCAACGGCCGTTGGCCTTATGAAACTTCAAACTGCATCAAGGAAGCTGTCCTCTGTAAAGTGTAACCAGAGACAAATTATAGAACTGCACTTGACCACCAGAAAGCAACTGTCTTTACTTACGTTATCGAGAAGAAATGCCCGTCGAACCACGTCCGATTGTGCCGATGGTCGACTCGAGTCTTTGCCGGTTCTCCAATCCCGGTTCAGGTAGGCCACCAGTGCCTCCACCGTATTCAGGTTCCGATTGTCCTCCTGCATCTGCGCTCTTTTGAGGATGCTTTTGACCGTCCCCCCTCCCCGTCCGACTCCCCCTTCCCATGTCCTGCACACGAGTAGTTCCACTCCAATGATTCCAAGTCGGGGTCGGCCTCGAGCAGGTCCGCAGCCATCGCCAACACATACCGGGATTGGAACTGCTCCTTACAGTTGTCGGACCAACTGATCCAGTTCCTCACCTCCACCCCCTCCTCCCTCAGCACGTTAAGGGTATTCTTCATCACGAACTCCAGGGTCTGGGCATTCCTCGGTACGTCCTTCCCCATGTAATCGTGCTTCACCCTTTTGATTTCCAGCGATACGGGATCACGGTACATCACGATCACCGGCATCAGGACGTAACTACTTGGGTACCAGTACTGCGCCTGCAACTGTTTCTGCAGGTGGTCCGAATAGTTCTCCGAGTAGTCCATCAGGACCACCACCGTTCCCAGCGGCATCACGTCAATGCACTCCTTGTAAGCGTGGTGCTGCCAGGCCCATGTATGGACGTGAATGGCGAATTCCGGGAAGCGCGCCGTAATGAGTTCATGGAGCTCCGAGAGGGTTGACTTGATGAGTTTTTGCTGCAGGTTCATTTGCGGCGCCACATCCTCCTCCTGCAACACAACACACCCGCGCACCATGGATTGACCGAAGAATGGAAGTCAGCAGCTGGGAATTTCCCAACGCCAACGGCCGTTGGAAGTATGAAAGTCTACATATATATATTCAACGATGCAAATATACATGCCCGCGCACCATGGATTGACCGAAGAATGGAAGTCAGCAGCTGGGAATTTCCCAACGCCAACGGCCGTTGGAAGTATGAAAGTCTACATATATATATTCAACGATGCAAATATACATGCTTACCGTCCCACGGGGCGCTGTGCCCTCCTTTATGAAGTCGAACCACGTGTACTTCTTTGTCCACCCCTTCATCTGGTCCGTCACGATGAACTCGGAAATCCCACACTCGTTGCACGTCCCTTCCAAGCAGTTCATTGGGACGTTAACGAACGGGCCGCCCGTCCTCCCCCCTCCTTGCCCCCCCTCCCCCCTCTCAGCCCTGTGGCAGGTGAAACGTCGAACGAAATCATGGGCATTGTCAGGCACGGAAGGGATACCCTCCCTCTCCTCGATCTCCAGCGTGCTCTTCAACTCCTTGACGCCTTTGGCGAAGGCAGAGAGCAGAGACTCGAAGACGACGTGCTTTTCGCATGCGCACAAGTCCCGGTCCTTCCACACGCCCTTTACGCACTTGGGCATGAACTCCACGAACTTCGTGTACCCCACCTTGTACCTTGTCCCGTCCGCAGTCGTCACGATACCTCCCTTGTACGGCGACGCGTCAGAACAGAACCGCTTGTAAATCGTTTCAAGCGAGTCCAAATAGTACCTTCCGCCCTGGGAGGAAATGAGGATCCTGGCGTTTCCCTTCCTTTCGAACTCATTGACCACGTCCTTATGGTTGGGAGACGCCCTCGTGTTTAGGTCTGACAACCAGTAACTCCCGACGATGTCTTTGACCTCCTCCGGAAACTTGTCCGACCGTAAAGCACGAGGGGGCGCCTTCAGGGCGGGAAGGTCGCCCCCCATCCTCATTCCCCTTGCGGTCTGGATATCCTTGGGCGTGACGTGAAGCAGCCGCGCGAGAGTGCAATGCCCTTGATTGTTCATGCCGTCCTTTCCCAAGCACATTGACAGCACAGCGCACTTCGCGTTCCTGTGCTCATCCGACTTGCCCAATTCCTGGAAACCTTGCACGATATTAGCGACAACCTCCTGAGCGAAGGACTCCGACGCCTTTCTTTTCAGCGCAGGGCGGTACTGTTTCCCCATAACCTTCACAACCGCACCTGGCAGCCGCTCAAGCGCCCTCAAGCCTACTGCAGTTTTCGTGTTTTCAGTCTTGTGATTGTTGTCCTTCAGCAAGTATTCCATTGCGCTGGCCATGTCGAGGGCAAGTTGGTTGCCCTTGATCTCGACGTACTTGAGACTTAGGTCTTTGTTGTGCGCTTCACCTGCATCCGCGCGCATACAGAATCCAGACGAAGTTTTGACTTTTTATCAAATTATTGCTTTCCAACAATTACCCAATTTGTAGGTCCCAACGGCCGTTGGACCCCTGAAAGTACGCCTGAAACACGCCAACACATGCATTTTCGACACCCAACGGCCGTTGGACCCCCGAAAGTGGGCCTGAAACACGCCAACACATGCATTTTCGACACCCAACGGCCGTTGGACCCCTGAAAGCGGGCCGAAAACACGCCAACACATGCATTTTCGACACCCAACGGCCGTTGGACCCCTGAAAGTGGGCCTGAAACACGCCAACACATGCATTTTCGACACCCAACGGCCGTTGGACCCCTGAAAGCGGGCCGAAAACACGCCAACACATGCATTTTCTACACCCAACGGCCGTTGGACCCCTGAAAGTGGGCCTGAAACACGCCCTTTACATGCATTTTCGACACCCAACGGCCGTTGGACCCCTGAAAGCGGGCCGAAAACACGCCAACACATGCATTTTCGACGTCCAACGGCCGTTGGGCCCCTGAAAGCGGGCCGGAAACACGCTAACGCATGCATTTTAGACACCCAACGGCCGTTGGACCCCTGAAAGCGGGCCGAAAACTCGCCAACACCTGCATTTTTTACACGCCAGGATGTGAATTTCCGAATCCCAACGCACTTTTTATAACCTTAACGACCGTTGGAACCCAGAAATTCGACTGAAATGTTTCCATAACACACGTAACAACAAATTTGGTGGTCAACAACCCCGTAAATCCGTAACCCTGCACGCACCTCTTGCCGCCATAGCTCTTGTTCGCAGCAGGTGGGCCCTGAAGACGCCTTTTGGTCTTGCACCTGTTGGTTACAATTGCATGGCATACCAGCAATATATTGCACATAGCATTGTATTTCACACAATTATTATATTCATGCCACAAATAATAATAATAATTGTATTAAACATAGGGGGGCAGGTTGCATATTCGTTTCATTGCAGTCTAATATCAACATATTAAAAATTTCCATGCCCATAAACATTTTTGATATAGCTATTAGGTTGCTTATTATATTAAATCTTACCAGCCGTGTAGTGGTTTGCGGATTGCTTTATAGGCTTGCCACACCAACCCAAAAAAAAATGTTACGACGGGAGTTGAACCCGGGCCTACTAGACGTGTTCACGAGGTACTACGAGGATCAGCCAAGAATCTGTCCCGTACCGGTGTGGTTCACCAGTTCCGCACACTAGCATGGTCTCCGCGTCGCGCTCGTTCATTAAATTTCGGAGAAATTTTGCCTGCTTATATACGTTTTTGAAGCCCCTCGGCGTCGCGCCGTGAAAAGCTTCCTCCGCCAGGCGTCCAATCAGGTAGCAGGAATGTGAAAAAATGGGCTCGAGCTGTGTGCAGCGCCGCGTCCATGTGGCGCCACACGGCGTCAGGAGTCGGCGTGGCGCCATATATGGCGCTGCGAATTCCCTACCGTGTGGTCTGCAGCGCCACGTCACAGTTGCGACTGCAAGTATTTTTCAGCGCGGCGCCGTCCCGGCGCCGCGCCATATCGTTTGGCGCGTCAATTTTTTTCCCGCGCGCGGCGCCTTTTAGGCGCCGCGCCATTCCATTTGCGCGTCGGCATACCAGCACCAGGGAATTTGAATTTGCAGGTGCTGCGTTGGCGCTTTCCAGCCTCCCTGGAAGACCGACACCGTGGATGCACCTTGCACCCGAGCATCAACGGCGGGTATTCGCGACATCGGCCGAAAGTGACAACGATATTAGCAACCCGACAGCCATATTCAACTGAGCAACGCCATTGTCGACACACACGGTTAAGAAAGAGGTGAGCAATGGCGGTGGATGTACATGGATGCTTTTGACAGATAGTGGTTTTATGATTGGCGTAATCGGCCAGATAATTTTGTCGCTTTTTTGGTGTCGTGGTGCCGGTCGCTGACGGGGAAATGAATGGGTTTTTTTGGTGGTTCTCGTTTGGTTGCAGGGTTCTCGTTTGCTATCAGTTTTCTTTTTGCCGCCACCGCTGCCCCCGAAGGACAAGGATAAAAAATAAGAAACATCTATAAAAAGGTACGACGCGTGGTGTGTTGCGTGCTTTTTTTCTTGGTTTTCTCGCTCCCTTGCAGCTCAGGTTTGCTGGCACATGTATTTATGCATGCCAGATAACACAGGCTGTGTGTCTGACTTTTTTTCTTCCCTGTCATATGCGGTCCGCCTCTCTTTTTTCGTGTTTTGTTTTTTGTTCGTATCTTCTACGGTACAACGCGACATGTTCACGGCGTCATCTGCGCGGTGTCACTAGCTTCATTTTTGCCGCCACCGCCGCCCCCGGCCGGCCCCATTAAAAAAAAGAAACATCTATCTATAAAAGGTACGACGCGTGGTGTGTTGCGTGCTTTTTTTCTTGGTTTTCTCGCTCCCTTGCAGCTCAGGTTTGCTGGCACATGTATTTTTGCATGCCGGCACCACACCACATGTATTTATGCATGCCAGATAACACAGGCTGTGTGTCTGACTTTTTTTCTTCCCTGTCACATGCGGTCCGCCTCTCTTTTTTCGTGTTTTGTTTTTTGTTCGTATCTTCTACGGTACAACGCGACATGTTCACGGCGTCATCTGCGCGGTGTCACTAGCTTCATTTTTGCCGCCACCGCCGCCCCCGGCCGCCCCCATTAAAAAAAAGAAACATCGATCTATAAAAGGTACGACGCGTGGTGTGTTGCGTGCTTTTTTTCTTGGTTTTCTCGCTCCCTTGCAGCTCAGGTTTGCTGGCACATGTATTTATGCATGCCGGCACCACACCACATGTATTTATGCATGCCAGATATCACAGGCTGTGTGTCTGACTTTTTTTTGTCCCTGTCATATGCGGTCCGCCTCTCTTTTTTCGTGTTTTGTTTTTTGTTCGTATCTTCTACGGTACAACGCGACATGTTCACGGCGTCATCTGCGCGGTGTCACTAGCTTCAGTTTTGCCGCCACCGCCGCCCCCGGCCGGCCCCATAAAAAAAAAAGAAACATCTATAAAAAGGTACGACGCGTGGTGTGTTGCGTGCTTTTTTTCATGGTTCACCCCACTACACCCATCCATGCATGCCAGCACCCCATGACACCCATCCACGCATGCCAGCACCCCATGACACCCATCCATGCATGCCAGCACCCCATGACATCCATCCATGCATGCCAGCACCCCATGACACCCATCCATGCATGCCAGCACCCCATGACACCCATCCATGCATGCCAGCACCCCATGACACCCATCCATGCATGCCAGCACCCCATGACACCCATCCACGCATGCCAGCACCCCACTACACCCATCCATGCATGCCAGCACCCCATTACACCCATCCATGCATGCCAGCACCCCATGACACCCATCCATGCATGCCAGCACCCCATGACACCCATCCATGCATGCCAGCACCCCATGACACCCATCCATGCATGCCAGCACCCCATGACACCCATCCATGCATGCCAGCACCCCATTACACCCATCCATGCATGCCAGCGCCCCATTACACCCATCCATGCATGCCAGCACCCCATTACACCCATCCATGCATGCCAGCACCCCATTACACCCATCCATGCATGCCAGCACCCCATGACACCCATCCATGCATGCCAGCACCCCATGACACCCATCCATGCATGCCAGCGCCCCATTACACCCATCCATGCATGCCAGCACCCTACTACACCCATCCATGCATGCCAGCACCCCATGACACCCATCCATGCATGCCAGCACCCCATGACACCCATCCATGCATGCCAGCACCCCACTACACCCATCCATGCATGCCAGCACCCCATGACACCCATCCATGCATGCCAGCACCCCATACACCCATCCATGCATGCCAGCACCCCACTACACCCATCCATGCATGCCAGCACCCCATGACACCCATCCATGCATGCCAGCACCCCACTACACCCATCCATGCATGCCAGCACCCCACTACACCCATCCATGCATGCCAGCACCCCATGACACCCATCCATGCATGCCAGCACCCCATGACACCCATCCATGCATGCCAGCACCCCATGACACCCATCCATGCATGCCAGCACCCCATGACACCCATCCATGCATGCCAGCACCCCATGACACCCATCCATGCATGCCAGCACCCCATGACACCCATCCATGCATGCCAGCACCCCATGACACCCATCCATGCATGCCAGCACCCCATGACACCCATCCATGCATGCCAGCACCCCATGACACCCATCCATGCATGCCAGCACCCCACTACACCCATCCATGCATGCCAGCACCCCATGACACCCATCCATGCATGCCAGCACCCCACTACACCCATCCATGCATGCCAGCACCCCATGACACCCATCCATGCATGCCAGCCCCATGACACCCATCCATGCATGCCAGCACCCCACTACACCCATCCATGCATGCCAGCACCCCATGACACCCATCCATGCATGCCAGCACCCCATGACACCCATCCATGCATGCCAGCGCCCCATGACACCCATCCATGCATGCCAGCACCCCATGACACCCATCCATGCATGCCAGCACCCCATGACACCCATCCACGCATGCCAGCACCCCAATACACCCATCCATGCATGCCAGCACCCCATGACACCCATCCATGCATGCCAACACCCCATTACACCCATCCATGCATGCCAGCACCCCATTACACCCATCCATGCATGCCAGCACCCCATGACACCCATCCACGCATGCCAGCACCACACCACATGTATTTATGCATGCCAGATAACACAGGCTGTGTGTCTGACTTTTTTTCGTCCCTGTCATATGCGGTCCGCCTCTCTTTTTTCGTGTTTTGTTTTTTGTTCGTATCTTCTACGGTACAACGCGACATGTTCACGGCGTCATCTGCGCGTTGTCACTAGCTTCAGTTTTGCCGCCACCGCCGCCACCGCCGCTTGCACCCGACAATAAAAAAAAAGAAACATCTATAAAAAGGTACGACGCGTGGTGTGTTGCGTGCTTTTTTTCATGGTTCACCCCACTACACCCATCCATGCATGCCAGCACCCCATGACACCCATCCATGCATGCCAGCACCCCATGACACCCATCCATGCATGCCAGCACCCCATGACACCCATCCATGCATGCCAGCACCCCATGACACCCATCCATGCATGCCAGCACCCCATGACACCCATCCATGCATGCCAGCACCCCATGACACCCATCCATGCATGCCAGCACCCCATGACACCCATCCATGCATGCCAGCACCCCACTACACCCATCCATGCATGCCAGCACCCCATGACACCCATCCATGCATGCCAGCACCCCATGACACCCATCCATGCATGCCAGCACCCCATGACACCCATCCATGCATGCCAGCGCCCCATGACACCCATCCATGCATGCCAGCGCCCCATGACACCCATCCATGCATGCCAGCACCCCATGACACCCATCCACGCATGCCAGCACCCCACTACACCCATCCATGCATGCCAGCACCCCATGACACCCATCCATGCATGCCAGCACCCCACTACACCCATCCATGCATGCCAGCACCCCATGACACCCATCCATGCATGCCAGCACCCCATGACACCCATCCATGCATGCCAGCACCCCATGACACCCATCCATGCATGCCAGCACCCCATGACACCCATCCATGCATGCCAGCACCCCACTACACCCATCCATGCATGCCAGCACCCACTACACCCATCCATGCATGCCAGCACCCCACTACACCCATCCATGCATGCCAGCACCCCATGACACCCATCCATGCATGCCAGCACCCCACTACACCCATCCATGCATGCCAGCACCCCATGACACCCATCCATGCATGCCAGCACCCCATGACACCCATCCATGCATGCCAGCACCCCATGACACCCATCAACGCATGCCAGCACCCCACTACACCCATCCATGCATGCCAGCACCCCATGACACCCATCCATGCATGCCAGCACCCCATGACACCCATCCATGCATGCCAGCACCCCATGACACCCATCCATGCATGCCAGCACCCCATGACACCCATCCATGCATGCCAGCACCCCACTACACCCATCCATGCATGCCAGCACCCCATGACACCCATCCATGCATGCCAGCACCCCACTACACCCATCCATGCATGCCAGCACCCCATTACACCCATCCATGCATGCCAGCACCCCATGACACCCATCCATGCATGCCAGCACCCCACTACACCCATCCATGCATGCCAGCACCCCACTACACCCATCCATGCATGCCAGCACCCCACTACACCCATCCATGCATGCCAGCGCCCCATGACACCCATCCATGCATGCCAGCGCCCCATGACACCCATCCATGCATGCCAGCACCCCATGACACCCATCCACGCATGCCAGCACCCCACTACACCCATCCATGCATGCCAGCACCCCATGACACCCATCCATGCATGCCAGCACCCCACTACACCCATCCATGCATGCCAGCACCCCATGACACCCATCCATGCATGCCAGCACCCCATGACACCCATCCATGCATGCCAGCACCCCACTACACCCATCCATGCATGCCAGCACCCCATGACACCCATCCATGCATGCCAGCACCCCACTACACCCATCCATGCATGCCAGCACCCCACTACACCCATCCATGCATGCCAGCACCCCACTACACCCATCCATGCATGCCAGCACCCCACTACACCCATCCATGCATGCCAGCACCCCATTACACCCATCCATGCATGCCAGCACCCCACTACACCCATCCATGCATGCCAGCACCCCACTACACCCATCCACGCATGCCAGCACCCCACTACACCCATCCATGCATGCCAGCACCCCATGACACCCATCCATGCATGCCAGCACCCCATGACACCCATCCATGCATGCCAGCACCCCACTACACCCATCCATGCATGCCAGCGCCCCACTACACCCATCCATGCATGCCAGCGCCCCATTACACCCATCCATGCATGCCAGCACCCCATGACACCCATCCACGCATGCCAGCACCCCACTACACCCATCCATGCATGCCAGCACCCCATGACACCCATCCATGCATGCCAGCACCCCATGACACCCATCCATGCATGCCAGCACCCCATGACACCCATCCATGCATGCCAGCACCCCATGACACCCATCCATGCATGCCAGCACCCCACTACACCCATCCATGCATGCCAGCACCCCATGACACCCATCCATGCATGCCAGCACCCCACTACACCCATCCATGCATGCCAGCACCCCATTACACCCATCCATGCATGCCAGCACCCCATGACACCCATCCATGCATGCCAGCACCCCACTACACCCATCCATGCATGCCAGCACCCCATGACACCCATCCATGCATGCCAGCACCCCACTACACCCATCCATGCATGCCAGCACCCCATGACACCCATCCATGCATGCCAGCACCCCATGACACCCATCCATGCATGCCAGCACCCCATGACACCCATCCATGCATGCCAGCGCCCCATTACACCCATCCATGCATGCCAGCACCCCACTACACCCATCCATGCATGCCAGCACCCCATGACACCCATCCATGCATGCCAGCACCCCATGACACCCATCCACGCATGCCAGCACCCCACTACACCCATCCATGCATGCCAGCAGCCCATGACACCCATCCATGCATGCCAGCACCCCACTACACCCATCCATGCATGCCAGCACCCCACTACACCATCCATGCATGCCAGCACCCCACTACACCCATCCATGCATGCCAGCACCCCATGACACCCATCCATGCATGCCAGCACCCACTACACCCATCCATGCATGCCAGCCCCCATTACACCCATCCATGCATGCCAGCACCCATGACACCCATCCATGCATCCAGCACCCCATGACACCCATCCATGCATGCCAGCACCCCATGACACCCATCCATGCTGCCGCACCCCATGACACCATCCATGCATGCCAGCACCCCCATGACACCATCCATGCATGCCAGCACCCCACTACACCCATCCATGCATGCCAGCACCCCATGACACCCATCCATGCATGCCAGCACCCCACTACAACCATCCATGCATGCCAGCACCCGCACTACAACACCCATCCATGCATGCCAGCACCCATGACACCCATCCATGCATGCCAGCACCCCACTACCCCATCCATGCATGCCAGCAACCCCACTACACCCATCCATGCATGCCAGCACCCCATGACAACCATCCATGCATGCCAGCACCCCATGACACCCATCCATGCATGCCCAGCACCCCACTACACCATCCATGCATGCCAGCACCCCATGACACCCATCCATGCATGCCAGCACCCCACTACACCCATCCATGCATGCCAGCACCCCATGACACCCATCCATCATGCCAGCACCCCATGACACCCATCCATGCATGCCACAGCACCCCATGACACCCATCCATGCATGCCACACCCCATGACACCCATCCATGCATGCCAGCCACCCATGACACCCATCCATGCATGCAGCACCCCATGAACACCCATCCTCGCAGCCATGCACCCACTAACCCATCCATCATGCCAGCACCTCATGACACCCATCCATGCATGCCGCCCCCACTACAACCCATCCAGCAATCCAGCTACCCCCCACTG
>RPFO01002263.1:185000-225200 GCA_009746045.1 Mesostigma viride | reverse complement strand
AGGGTTCTCCTCGCAGGATATGCCTTCAAGTCGTGATGCATTTGACAAAGCTGCCACACAAGGCCCCAGCCCAGTACAATGTACTGAGGAGCTCATGAATGCTGACTGTCAAGTCGGGTCTATCTGTCTAAAAGCTGAGAGCTGGGTGCTTAAGTCTTGGATATCAGGCTGGGAGCTTGATTGTACATAATCCTGAGCACACCTTGAGGGGTGAGACATGTCTCTGGTGTGGGAATGTTCTGACATTGTCTCTGATGGAGAAGATGTCTATCTGGGGTTTTCATCTCAGTCTGAGGTTTCCCCAGATCTGTGGTTTGTGGGCGGGGTTCGATTCCTGGTGCCGTCTTAAGGCGGAGTTTCACGGACTGGCTGACCCATCCACCATGCTGGTGAGGTGGCGACAGGTCCCCTGATTTTCCACGGTTGGAACGAGTATGGGAGCTTGTGTTTTGCATGTGCTTCGCGTAGATGTTGTGTCTGGTTCGATAAGGGGCAGCAGACCGGCGCCGACTCCCGTCTGGGGGTCAGCAATGTTTTCTTGATGAGCTGTTGTGGGTGATCTGTGGGGTTTCGCCTAAGGTCCTGAAGGTTGTACATACTTCTTCAAGTTTCTTAGCTGAACACCTATGGGCTGCCACAGTTGGCCAACCTCTTGTACATGGGTAACACAACGAGCCTCCCGTGAAGGGATAGGGACTCATTTGTAATTTTGTTTGTGCTCCTGAACCAACTGTATGGGTGCTATGTACATATAATAAGGAATCCAAGCTGACTGTCATGCCCAGTGGGTGGTGGACTTGTAGTCGGGGAGGATGTCCAGGAATCCAAGCTGGCTGTCATGCCCAGTGGGTTGTGACTTGTAGTCGGGAGGATGTCCAGTACCCATTGTGTGTGTTTGTATGTAGACTTGTGTGAGCTGCTACAGCTCAAGAAAAGAAAGGATTGGAGTTAACGCCAAGCGCATTGGCGTGATCCTGATTCGGCTTATCTCTGCGATTCCAGCGGCACCGGAACGAGTTCATTCCGACAAGTATCAAGAAAGTTATGGCGTTCCGACTTCCCGGTCGCGCGCGAGCGCGAGCGGCTGTTCTTCTAAGTCGGACGTGAATATTTGCCGACGACATATGGGGTCGACAGTAATTCCTGGGCTGACAGGAATTAGGTGCTGAACCTACGACGGTATTGGGTTAATACGTCGTACGCAGGAAATAGGAACCTTAACCTGTGGTCTGGTTGGTACCGCAGGCCTAGTCCTGGACTTCTAGGTGCAGATGCAATAATCACTGTGGTGACTGTACTCTGTGGTCACTGTGCCTGTATGGCAGCCTACTGTATAGGAACTGGGCGCTGTACAGGAGTTAACGCCAAGCGCATTGGCGTGATCCTGATTCGGCATATCTCTGCGATTCCAGCGGCACCGGAACGAGTTCATTCCGACAAGTATCAAGAAAGTTATGGCGTTCCGACTTCCCGGTCGCGCGCGAGCGCGAGCCGGCTGTTCTTCTAAGTCGGACGTGAATATTTGCCGACGACATATGGGGTCGACAGTAATTCCTGGGCTGACAGGAATTAGGTGCTGTACCTACGACGGTATTGGATTAATACGTCGTACGCAGGAAATAGGAACCTTAACCTGTGGTCTGTTGGTACCGCAGGCTTAGTCCTGGACTTCTAGGTGCAGATGCAATAGTCACTGTGTGACTGTGCTCTGTGGTCACTGTGCCTGTATGGCAGACCTACTGTATAGGAGCTGGGCGCTGTACAGGTAGTGAATACTGTACCGGGGTGTTATTACTGAGCAGGCCTCCTAGGCTGCTCAGGACTAGCAAGCACAGTGCACAAGTATATAAACAATAGGCCAGTGCCAAATGGGCATCTCTTGCGAGCCCGCCTCACGTGTTGTGCCTTGACTTGGCAAGCGCGTGTACAAGCCTCAAGTGTGTGAGCGCTGTAAACATTATCCGATTTAACAAAGCTCCGTTTCCAACCATATTCACACATTGCTGCATTGCAACCATATCCTTCACATTGCGTGTGCGAAGAACTTAACTCAAATTACAACCAGTCTCAGCGGAACGGCCAGGAGGGTCGTTGCCGGTTGCGGTGTGCAGCGTTGACGACGAGAGGAGCTCGTCCGGTGGTGAATGGTGCAGGAGGAACAACGGCAGCAGGATTTCCGGTTTCGGCAGTCTGCTGGGGGTTCGATTTCTCCTGAATTACGCCGTGTCGTTCGGGATCTATCTTTGTTGCTTGCAGATCGTCCGCCTGTAAATCGCAGCTTCGTGCAATTCGTCGACGACCAGGTCGAAGATTGGGAGCGAATTCTGCGACACGTACAAACCATCGTCATTCCGGAGCACCGGAGCATCGACGACCTTGAGCAGGAGCTTCACGGGTTGGTCGGCATCCAGACGGTGATTACTGCAGTAGCAGAGCGAGTGCGGACGGAGTTGGCAGCAAGGCGAGGCGAGGTTGCGGAGGCAGCTGGCGCAGGGCGACACGAGTTTGTGCCGACAGTAGCGGGCGCGGGAGTACCACGTGCTTTCGCAGGCGGCATCGGCGACGAGGGTGTTGCAGCGGGCCAGTTAGGCGTGAACGACGCGGAGCGGAGCATCACAGGCGGCTTGCAGAGGTCGGGGCGACAGCGGAAGCCATCGCCGGAGGACAGCGCGCGACAAGAGTCGGCAGGTTTCCAGAGCGAGTAAGAGTTCCTTTTCAGGACTGCCCCCGCCCCTTCGCGTTCGTGTGACGCGTTGGGAGGAGTTTGCACCTCTTAGGTACGAGAGTGACCTTGAGGTAGGAGCAGGGGGTGTCGCTGGGCTAGGCGACGAGGCACTGGCGACCACGAGGTGCCAACGTACAATCCGCGAGGTGCCAACGACGGGTTGTCACCTGTCTACTTTACCAACGGTGACGATTCAGTCATCGCGGGCCGACAGCGGGTCGACGACGGCGCAGCAGGTAGCAGGGTACCAGAGCTGATTGTGGTGAGCGACAGCGACGACGACAGCGACAAGGAGAACCAGGACGCGCCTGGGGCCAGCCGTGGTGGTCTTGCCTGAGTGGTAACACTTGGCACTTTCCTTTCTTGTTCAGTAGCTTATATTGCTTTAATTGCTGCTTGGCCACTTGGCTGGCTGTAGCAGATCTGAACAGAGGCCATCATGGAGGATGGAGCTATCAACCAACAAGCGGGCTTTATGGGCTTCGGACGGCGCGGCGCGATGGACGAGATGGACGCGATGGACGCGGTGGACGCGATGGACGCGGGGACGGCCAGGCGCTGGGAGACCAGGCTGAGGTGCCAGATAATCAGAGCCAAGGATCGCAGGGCGGGCAGCACGCGCCAGCCGCAGATCAAGCGGCGCCTAAGCGACCAACCGTTGCTGAGGGGTACGCGGTGCTAGGCCAGTTTCAGTCCATCAAGGACAATTGGCAGCCCCGGGATGCTGAGAGGATGTTAGAGGACATGAACTTGTACACGGAGATATACAACGGTGACAAGCTTCGCATCCTGGCGTCTAGTGCCTACATACGGCAGTCGGCGAGGCGGCTGTTCAAGTTTGTTCGGGAGCGACACGCGGCGGGGGACACCTGGGCGGCGTTTATGACGCGACTCAGGTGTTCCTGAGTGACAAGAGGACCATAGATGGGTCCCACCTGAAGCAAGAATACCTGGACTACAAGCCCATCAAGGGGCAACTAGTGGTCCACGCCTTTGAAGACTTCGTCAAGCTGAGGGAGGACGCCATGGCCAAGGGCTTCTTCGTCGCAGATCGGATGGCCATGGGCGACTTTCTCAAGTCGCTGCAACTGGATCCGGTCACCATGGATAATGTGACCATCCACATGCGACAGGTCCATGGCTGGGCAGCCATGACGGATCAGTTGTATGAGTGTTTCAGCGGCAAGTACGTGGGGGTAAGCGCCCTCGTCAGAATGATGAGGAGGCCACTGAACCCACGGTTAAGTCCATGAGGGGATCGGGCCACGGGGGCCCAGCGTCCTCGAGAGGGCCTGAGACCTCTTCAAGGGGTCGAGGAAGGTCCAGGAGGGGGCGTGACAGAAGGGCTGGACGGGGGACCCCGCCGAAGTCGGGACATCCACAGTCCCAGTTTGACTTCAAGAGGGTGGGTGGTCCTCCCAAGGCTGGGCCCAGCAGTGGGACCTCACGGGACATCAGTCAGGTGGAATGTTATTTCTGCCAGGGGAAGGGTCACTTCAGGAATGAGTGTCCCTCGTACCTGAGGCAGGAAGGTCAGAGCAAGCCAGCTCAGGGTGGCAGCAAGGACAAGGCTGGTCCATCCCAGGACAAGGGCAAGGGCAAGGCTGCTGATCATTGATATGAGCCTGCACACATCCCTGAACCCTGGAGGGTGCCCCCAGGGGTGTGTAATGAAGCTGCTAGTGACAGCAGTGAGGGGCAGCCCCATGCTCTAGTGAAAGAGCCTATTGGACACGATGGGGCAAGCTTGGTTACCACAGAGAGTATGCCAGCTGTAGCTGCAGTGGTTACTCGCCAACGTGCCCGCCATGGCGGTGCTGAGCCTGAGGTAGGACCTGGTGATGTGGACCCAGGTGGATCTCAGAAGCATTCTGACCGTGCAGGACTGGCACAGGATGGTCAGGATGAGGATAGGGCTGGAGACAGTCTGACAGGCACGACCCTGGTGCCTCCTGTACATAAGGGATCTGTACATACCTTGAGTGCTAATAATGACAATAAAAGGTTTTCTCTCTTGTATGACATTGCCTCAAGGTTGCATACCATGTTTGGCCATGCAGCTCAGTCTTTGCAAGTTGCTAGACGGCTGGGAGGAAGTGAGTTGTACTCCATCTGCCAACAGGTTGCTCAAGCTTGCAAGTGCAGGCTAGTTGCTAGAAAGCCCAAGCAGTCTCATGCCAGGACTCCTATTTTGCAGCCAGGCCATGTGCAGGTAGATATTCAGAGAATCAGGGGTTTGAAGCTGCTGGTGGCAGTGGACAGATATACCAAGTACAAGACCCTAGAGATCCTGCCTGACATGGAGAAGCCTACATTGATTGCTGCTCTGAAGTTGACAAGGAGCAGGTACCCTGGGTTGGAGTTGTTGCAGTGTGACATTCAGTTTGAGTGCTGTGAGAACCTGCCAGAGTTTCCAGAGTTGCTGATTACACCCAGGGAGAGCCACGGCCAGCAAGGGGTGGTGGAGAGAGCCATCCAAGAGATCAAGACTGTGCTGCTGGTGGAGAGGATTCCAAGGACGTCATCTGCCATTGTGACATCTGCATGGCTACGTTCTGTGGAGGACAGGCTGAACCTGAGGACTCCCATGTTCTTTGGTGACATTGCCATCAATCCTCTTATGCTGCATACCAGGATGCTGCCAGCTGATGCTGAGCAGGCATGGAAGGAGAAGCTAGAGGCCAAGTTCCTCAAGCTGAGGCAGAAAGACAAGGGCTGGAGTGTCCTAGAACCTAACGTTGGACAACAGGTTGTTGTGTGGAAGGAACCAAGCTTTCCAGGGAAACGTGGCAGCTGGCATGATGGGGTGGTGACCCGAGTAGAAGCCGCTGGCCATAAGTGCTGGGTGGCCATTGATGGCTCCCAAGCAGTGCACCGTCTGTCCTGGTCAAAGATCCGTCCCCGGGGAGGTAATCAAGGAGACCTCTTCCAGGTGCCCGCTGGTGTACAAGGCGGGGGTGACGTGGAGCTTCCTGATCAGGGTGCTACAGCTGTATCGAGCCCTCAGGGTGACCCTGGCCCGGCCCCTGGGGTACCTTCACATACGGTGGTTGGGCAAGCAGGCGGACAGGCTGCACCTCCGGAACGGCCCGACACCAGGCCTAGGGGTGTGCGTCTATCAGATATTGTACAGGCTTTGCAAAGAGCCAAGAAGGAGCCTAAGGTGTCCAAGCTTGTCCAGTTGGATGAACCTGAGGTAGCTGCCATGGAGATAGATACCAATGCACAGGTTTCTGTCATGGGACCTCAGCATACAGGAGAACTGCTGGTCGGAGAACCAAGTTGCCCCTGGGTGTCTGATTTCAGTGGTAGGACGCATCTAAGGGTGTTGGGAGAGGTTACTGCCCCTGTCATGGGTGTGGATGTGACCTTCCTTGTCCTAGAGGACTATGATGGCCCTGTGATTTTGGGTCAGAATTTTCTGGGCAATCCTGGGATTTCTATCAGAGCTACAGCTCTGAGAAGAGATGGCTGGGGGATGATTCCCCTAGAAAATTTCAGGACAACATTTCCAGTCAGGTGCAGGGCCAAGCCGGTCAAGGGTGTAAAATGGGATGAAGGGGAGGTGCCCCCAGCGGCCAGTTTGGTTATTCCAGCTGTGTTGCACCCCAGCAGTATTGGCATAACTCACAGGAGCCTTGCTGCACACTCTCCTTTGACATATGACCAGCTGGTCCAAGAGATGAGCTCGCCTACTTTGTTTGAGGCTTGGAAGCTCGCCTTCTCCAAGGCATTGGAGGAGTGGTTGCAGTTTGAGTGTGCTGCACCAACAGACAGACGTCCCCCAGCATCAAGGAAGCTTGCTTTGAGATTTGTGCTGAAGAGGAAGGTTGTGGATGAGGTATCAGTGCCCCATGTCAGGCCTGTCCTGAATGAGTATCACGGCACGGGGAGTCTGCCAGGAGAGGAGCTATACACGCCAGGGATGCTACACGACACATGGAGAATTTTGCTATGTCTCTACGTGGGGTTGCTGAACAGGGGAGCAGCTATGTCATCAGTGCTGCTGGACTTCAAGAGGGCATTTTTAAAATCTGATCCAGAAGTGGCCAGGAGGGTGTGGAAGCAGGATGAGCCTTACTGTGTTGAGGTGCCTGCCATCTGGAAGCTGGAGCTGCATCAACAATTCCTGGTTATTCTGAAGGGCCTGGAAGGACTCAGGTCGAGCCCAATCATCTGGAGACTCACGCTGCAGGAAGCTCTGATCAGTGAGTGTGGCTTGAGAGTGTCTTCAGTTGATCCCTGTTTGCTGCTGGCCCAATGGGAGGGTCTGCCAGTGTATGCTAGTTTGCATGGAGATGATCTGCATTTGCTAGCCCCCACGACCTGGCTGAAGAAGTTTATTCCTGTCATCAGTGGCAAGTTTTCACTGGGCAAGGAGCTGTGGCAGGAGCCCAACAAGCCTGTAGTGTTCTGTGGAATGCAGGCTACCCTGTTCAGGAGGGACGGGGAGTGGAGTATCAGGCTTCAGGCTGGAGGAGATTATAAACAGACCATTGTGAAGGCCTTGCCAGAGAAGATCACCCAGGCTGCAGGACCTGAGTTGAGAGGCATGTGGGCCTGGTTTGCCAGCATCTGTGGTCCGTCTTTGATGGTCCATAGCAGAATGCCTGATGAGGTGCTTGAGGATGAGAAGCCTCGAGTCATAGCCCGGTTGGTGGAGAGTACCCCTGATCTGATTTTGTCTGGGATTGACTTTGCCCAGCCTATCACCTTGGAGATCTTTGTTGACAGTTCCATGGATGCTCGCCAGGTTACCAAGGTCAGGGGGAGATCTGCTGCTCTGTTTGCTTTTTATCAGAGCAGGGCAAGTTTGTTCAGCTGGTACAGCAGACTGCAGAAGAGGGTCTGTATCAGTTCAGATGTGGCAGAATGCAGGGCCATATGCGAGGGGATCCAGTCCAGCCTGTACATAAAGGAGTTAATGCTGGAGCTGGCTTCAGTTACCCCTTGGACCTTGCAGATGGAGACGTTGTTGCTAACAGACAGCATGGGTATGGTCCAGTTTGTTCACAAGCAGCTGGCCAGGAGCCGGGACCTGGATTATTTGTTGCTGAAGGAGTTGGCCAGTTTGGTTGACTTGAAGCATATCCCTGGCGAGGAGAACCCTGCTGATGCATTGACAAAGCTGCCACACAAGGCCCCAGCCCAGTACAATGTACTGAGGAAGCTCATGAATGCTGACTGTCAAGTCGGTCTATCTGTCTAAAAGCTGAGAGCTGGGTGCTTAAGTCTCTGGATATCAGGCTGGGAGCTTGATTGTACATAATCCTGAGCACACCTTGAGGGGTGAGACATGTCTCTGGTGTGGGAATGTCTGACATTGTCTCTGATGGAGAGATGTCTATCTGGGGTTTTCATCTCAGTCTGAGGTTTCCCCAGATCTGTGGTTTGTGGGCGGGGTTCGATTCCCTGGTGCCGTCTTAAGGCGGAGTTTCACGGACTGGCTGACCCATCCACCATGCTGGTGAGGTGGCGACAGGTCCCCTGATTTTCCACGGTTGGAACGAGTATGGGAGCTTGTGTTTTGCATGTGCTTCGCGTAGATGTTGTGTCTGGTTCGATAAGGGGCAGCAGACCGGCGCCGACTCCCGTCTGGGGGTCAGCAATGTTTTCTGATGAGCTGTTGTGGGTGATCTGTGGGGTTTCGCCTAAGGTCCTGAAGGTTGTACATACTTCTCAAGTTCTTAACTGAACACCTATGGGCTGCCACAGTTGGCCAACCTCTTGTACATGGGTAACACAACGAGCCTCCCGTGAAGGGATAGGGACTCATTGTAATTTGTTTGTGCTCCTGAGCCAGTATGGGTGCTATGTACATATAATAAGGAATCCAAGCTGACTGTCATGCCCAGCGGGTTGTGACTTGTAGTCTGGGGAGGATATCCAGTACCCATTGTGTGTGTTTGTATGTAGACTTGTGTGAGCTGCTACAGCTCAAGAAAAGAAAGGATTGGAGTTAACGCCAAGCGCATTGGCGTGATCCTGATTCGGCATATCTCTGCGATTCCAGCGGCACCGGAACGAGTTCATTCCGACAAGTATCAAGAAAGTTATGGCGTTCCGACTTCCCGGTCGCGCGCGAGCGCGAGCCGGCTGTTCTTCTAAGTCGGACGTGAATATTTGCCGACGACATATGGGGTCGACAGTAATTCCTGGGCTGACAGGAATTAGGTGCTGTACCTACGACGGTATTGGATTAATACGTCGTACGCAGGAAATAGGAACCTTAACCTGTGGTCTGTTGGTACCGCAGGCTTAGTCCTGGACTTCTAGGTGCAGATGCAATAATCACTGTGGTGACTGTACTCTGTGGTCACTGTGCCTGTATGGCAGACCTACTGTATAGGAGCTGGGCGCTGTACAGGTAGTGAATACTGTACCGGGAGTGTTATTACTGAGCAGGCCTCCTAGGCTGCTCAGGACTAGCAAGCACAGTGCACAAGTATATAAACAATAGGCCAGTGCCAAATGGATATCTCTTGCGAGCCCGCCTCACGTGTTGTGCCTTGACTTGGCAAGCTCGTGTGCAAGCCTCAAGTGTTGAGCGCTGTAACCATTATCCGATTTAACAAAGCTCCGTTTCCAACCATATTCACACATTGCTGCATTGCAACCATATCCTTCACATTGCGTGTGCGAAGAAAGCTTAACTCAGGTAGTGAATACTGTACCGGGAGTGTTATTACTGAGCATACCTCTTAGGTTGCTCAGGACTAGCAAGCACAGTGCACAAGTATATAAACAATAGGCCAGTGCCATTTGGGCAGATCTCTTGCGAGCCCGCCTCACGTGTTGTGCCTTGACTTGGCAAGCGCGTGTACAAGCCTCAAGTGTGTGAGCGCTGTAACATTATCCAATTTTAACAAAGCTCCGTTTCCAACCATATCCACACATTGCTGCATTGCAACCATATCCTTCACATTGCGTTTGCTAGGAACGTTAACTACTTCTGCCCCAACCGGAGTGATACTGAGGAGTCCGTCGCGGCCCAGCTTGGCGTCGCCACCAAAGGGGGCAGCGACATCATCGTGCACACAGTTCAGGCCTACTGTACCTAGAGACGCATCCGACCCATGTGGCGCTGAAGGTGGATTGCCACAATGCGTTCAATGCTGTCACCAAGGCTAGCATCTTTGAGGCCGTCGGCGAGGCGTTCCCTGACCTTCTTGCGTGGACCGCAGCCTGCTACGGCGCATTAACCCACTCAACTCTCCTTCCTCATGGAGAATGGGACGTAACTCGCCGACGTCGCTTCCCGCACGGGAACCCAGCAAGGTGACCCCCTCGGCCCCTTTTACCTGTCTGCCCCGCTGCACAAGGCTCTCCAAGGTGTCCACGCTGCGCACCCGGATGTCGTGCTCCTCGCCTATATGGACGATATTCATGCCCTTGGCCCGGCCGACGCTGTGGTTGCCGCCCTGGCTGCCCTTGAAGTGGCCATGGCGGCCATCAACCTTCGGCTCACCCTCCCCTTGGAAGTGTGCAGTCTTTTCGCCCCAGGGGGACTGCTCTGGCTTCCCCGCGGCTATCCCGGGGGCATTGGCGCGGGCGTGTGGTTTCTCGTGCCTGCATGGGCGTCCCTGTGGGTGATCGACCCTGACTACGTCGAAGAGGAGCTCCGGGCCACCGTGGAACAGCGCACCCATGTCCTCGCGACTTAATTGGGCGCCCCTCAAGGACCCCCAGACCAAAGGGCTCCTCCTGTGGTTTTGCGCCCACCCGCGGGTGGTTCACTGGCTCCGTGGCGCTCCCCCCCACTTGGTGCGGCTTGCATGCCGCGGAAGGCCATGACGAGCGCATTCAGGCCGCCTTGCAGGTGCTCCTCCCCGGCCCTAGCCTGCCAGCTCACTCCATGCGCTTGGCCACCCTCCCCTGCCGCATGGGCGGCCGGGTGTGGGCTCACCCGCTCCGCCCGCCTCGCCCCCGCCGCCTTCCTTGGCTCTGTTGCTCAGGCCTGGGCGGAGATCCGCCGGTTGGTCCCCAGCGCGGTCAGCGCCATTCCCGACTTGGTCACCCCATCCCCCTTCCCCTTTGTGCAGGCTGTGCAGGATTCTTACCTCGGGATCCAGCAGGCTTGCGACCTCGTCCGCCCCGTTCAGGCCGTCCACCGTCGCCTGCCCCGGCCGGGCACGCCCGGCGTGTCCACTGTCGTCAGTCCTAGTGTCTTCCCTGCCTGCGTTCATGAAAAACAACAAAAGACCTACGCGGGTATACTACACTGTGCCGACTGGATGGGTCTGCATGCGAGCTTGAACGATCAGGGGAAGGCTTGGCTTCCCTCCGTTTCCCTTGAGGGGAGCGTGGGGTCCGCATTCCTGCGCGCCCTCCCCATGAGCCCTTTGTTCACGCTGGTTCCGGCCCTTTACGCCATCGCTCTCCGCCACCAGCTCTTTGCCCCGCAACCTCTCATCACGGCGGGTGCGTCCTGCGGCAGCTGCGGGCTTGCTCTGGATACTACTGGGACGCACTACATCGCGTGCATGGGTGGCCAGCAGAACCAGAACTGGTTCCTCTATCTCCATACCGCTCTCCTCCGGGTGGTGTGTGCCATGGTTCGGTCGGTCTTTCCCCACTCCACCATCAAGTGCGAGGACGCGGATGGGGCCGCCCTCTACTCACCCAACCACCGCCCCGACATTATACCGTGCTTGACTATACGACGGGCAGGGTTGCCACCTGCTCATCGAGATGGATCTCCGTGGCTCGGCCGCTTTCCGGTCGCCACATCCTCCGGGCGGCTGTGGATGCCGGCGCTGCTGCCGCTGTGGCTGAGCGCGACAAGTTTGCCTCCTACGGCAATGTGGGGCCCCACCGGGTCATCCCCTTTGTCCTTGAGGAGTTCGGGGCCATGGGCCCCAAGACAGCGGAGTTTTTCCACGAGTGCTGCCAGCGCCGTGAAGACCGCCTCGACCTCGAGGGTCAGCCCGCCCCGTGGTCGGCCCGCACGTGGTCCTCGTATTGGCGGCAGCGCCTGTCACTCGCCCTCACTCGCACCGTGGCTGATGTGTTATTCCGCCGCACCCGGGCCGACTTTGTCGCGACCCATGCGGTCTAGATCCCTTCCAGGCCTGCATGGTGGGCCGGCAGCGCTGTTGCTGCGTGTAGTTTTGTGATGTATAGTTAGTTGTACCTTGTGCAGCTGGCGTGATCCTTGGATGTCTGTGTTCTGACATTCTCCCAGTTATCGGGTTTTTCCTTATGTTGCATGCCCATATATTCATTGAGAATGATAGATTACGGAGGTGAGATGGGCATGCAACATAAGGAAAAACCCAATAACTGGGAGAATAACCCTGAAGAAATTAATAGTAATCAGTATATATATTTCCCCTCAATGAATATATATTTCCCATGTTGGCGTCAGCGCTTGTCAGGTGCATGGCGCTGCCTCGCCGGGGTACCTTCGTGCTCTTCCCATGGCCCCCCCATTCGCCTTGGCTCCCAGCCACTACTCGCGGTGGCGCTCCGGCACCAGCTATTTGCCCCGCAGCCTCTTGTTCCGGCCGGGCGGCCTTGTGGTAGCTGTGGGCAGCCGCTGGATCCCACGGGGACTCACTACCTTGCCTGCATGGGGGGCCAACAGAATCAGAATTGGTATTTGTATTTGCACACTGTCCTCCTGACGGTGGTGCTCGCCATGATTCGGTCGGTCTTCCCCCACGCGAACATCCGGTCCGAGGATGCGGATGGCGCTGCCTTCTATTCCCCCAACCACCGGCCTGACATCGTGGTGCTGGACTTTGAGGGGGGTGGCCGGCATCTGCTTATTGACGTTTCGGTGGCGCGGCCCTTGGCTCTTAGCCACGTGGCTGGGGCCTCCCTCACGGCAGGTTACACGGCGGACCGGGCGGAGCGGGCCAAGCTCCTGGCCTACGGCGACGTCGGGCACCATCGTGTGGTGCCCTTTGTCCTGGAGGAGTTTGGGGCCATGGGGCCCCTGACCTCCGCCTTCTTCAAGGAGTGTTGCCGGCTCCGGGAGGACCGGCTGGACCTGGAGGGCCAGCGGGCCCCATGGTCGGCGCGGACCTGGACGTCATATTGGCGTCAGCGCTTGTCGGTGGCGCTGACTCGGGCCATGGCTGACATCATGCTCCGCCGTACGCGGGCTGATTTTGCGGTGCAGCAGGGCTATCAGGTTCCTCCCGTTAGGCGTTTCCATTGGTCTTATCGTAGTATAGAGCTTTGACATGGCTCTGTATATAGGTTTATAGCTGGGCGTTTGCTTTGGTTTGAGTGATTTCACTCTGCTGTAAGTAATTATATTTTTAATATATATTTTGCCCCGCAGCCTCTTGTTCCGACCGGGCGGCCTTGTTGTGGTAGCTGTGGGCAGCCGCTGGATCCCACGGGGACTCACTACAGGTTGCCTGCATGCATGGGGGGCCAACAAAATCAGAATTGGTATTTGTATTTGCACACTGTCCTCCTGACGGTGGTGCTCGCCATGGTTCGCGGTCGGTTTTCCCCCACGCGAACATCCGGTCCGAGGATGCGGATGGCGCTGCCTTCTATTCCCCCAACCACCGGCCTGACATCGTGGTGCTGGACTTTGAGGGGGGTGGCCGGCATCTGCTTATTGACGTTTTGGTGGCGCGGCCCTTGGCTCTTAGCCATGCACGTGGCTGGGGCCTCCCTCACGGCAGGTTACACAGCGGACCGGGCGGAGTGGGCCAAGCTCCTGGCCTACGGCGACGTCGGGCACCATCGTGTGGTGCCCTTTGTCCTGGAGGAGTTTGGGGCCATGGGGCCCCTGACCTCCGCCTTCTTCAAGGAGTGTTGCCGGCTCCGGGAGGACCGGCTGGACCTGGAGGGCCAGCGGGCCCCATGGTCGGCGCGGACCTGGACGTCATATTGGCGTCAGCGCTTGTCGGTGGCGCTGACTCGGGCCATGGCTGACATCATGCTCCGCCGTACGCGGGCTGATTTTGCGGTGCAGCAGGGCTATTAGGTTCCTCCCGTTAGGCGTTTCCATTGGTCTTATCGTAGTATAGAGCTTTGACATGGCTCTGTATATAGGTTTATAGCTGGGCGTTTCCTTTGGTTTGAGTGATTTCACTCTGATGTAAGTAATTATATTATTAATATACATAATTTTACATCACAGGAGAATCTCATTGCCTCAAATGATGATGTTCTCATCAGGCGTTTTATCCACACATGTCGATACATTGATGATGTCATTGCTTTCAACAACCCTGATTTCGCAACCCATTTGTATATCACAGCTGGCATCTACCCGCAAGCGTCCCTCACGTTAAAGCGCTCACGTCGGAGGATACTAGTTGCAATTACCTCGATCTTAACATTACCCATAACAAGAAGGGCTGGCGTACGGCTGTCTATGATAAGCGCAAGGATCCTAAATATCAGCAAATTCCTTTTATTCGCTACCCCGATATTCACAGTCTCCTTTCCCACACAGCAAAATATGGTGTTGTTCTTACTTAGTCAGTTGCATCGTTTTTCCCGTCTTTGTTCTTATCGTGTCGATTTCATCACGACTCTTGTCGAACTCTTGCATCGTTTGTTGGTCAAAGACTATGACCGAGACATTATGCTCCGTCAAGTCCGTTGTTTTTTGCAACGTCACCCACATCTGTTCGATCGGTGCTGCCCCTTGGCACAAGCTCTACAAACAGGTCGTGGACCGGCTGGATCGCGTAGTATCTCCGCACATCTGCATGAACCCTGTGATGCCAGATCTCCTTTGCGGACGTTCCGAGCTTGGCACTGGATTCGTTGTCCACATCGTCGCGTCGCTGCAGCAACACGATGTTTTCTGGCATACGCGGGCTTTTGGTTCCCGCCGCACATTCGAAAGACTGTGCTGTCCTCCGAATTTTCGCCTTTGCACCGTGTGCAGTTCTGGGACGTTTGGAATCATGGCATGGCTAACGTAATGACTGACTAGCTAGACCTTTTTCAGTGGTTTTCCATTTGCGGGTATTTCCTCGTAACTGGTGGGAGAGCGATCGCAGCAATGGTGCTCACCACTAGACACTCCCGGCCAGTTAGGCTCGAAACACACGCCCTGATCAAGCAAGCTGTTTCCGGCCCCACCGTCTAGGTCATCTAGTCGCTCTACACGTAAGCCAGCCATAATTTCAATGCACAATTGCAAGGCTACACATTTCCATCTCCATTCATATTCATCCGTCATCCTGAACGACTCGCAAATGCGGACAAGATAACGGCAGGCTCGAGCAACCATGGTCCGGATTCTCCCGATTTCTGGCCTGCGCTGTTTGTCTCCTTGATATATAATTATATTTATTTGCAATATAAGTCAAAATATTTATTATATTATACTACTATATATAATATAATGCACATGGAGATATCCGTGTTCACTGTTCGGCAGCTAGTAATGGATTTTGCAAGTGGCTTTCTCCGTAGCATCTACACAGGGTTGAGGTGCCACATCATTCTGCCATCCGTGCGTGTAGGGTATTACATGGTACGTAAGTACGTAACTTGCCGGTCTACCAGCTGTCCACGACCCCATGTATAACTGCAACATGCAAATATATTCCCTAGAAAACAATCTTCCTTATAATGACTGAACATGCAGTGGAATGCTAAACCAGCAAAGCCTTGATTACCTTGCAAGTAAAAGCAATGACGGCCTTGCCTACAGTACCGGGCCCATCCCCCAAACACTCACATGCCCATTACAACGGCTGTGCACTCAAACAATGGCCGGGGATTCAATTTGACGTTGTTTGCTTGAAAATTTGATTTAACACAGTTTCATTAACCCTTAGGTTAACCCTAGGGATCCTTAATCTCGACGTTTCATCTTAGGGCTTGAACGTCTATGCTAGTCGATTGTGTCTTCCCGGCTGGAGCCGCTCGTGTATTAGTGAAGCTCGCTTTTAAAAATCCCATGCATGCCCGGCCCACGCATTATCGTTGTACTCTATTTTGCTGATCTCTTTTGGACTGATTGCGTTCCGATCCATCGTGGATAATGATCATGAGTGCGTCCCTCTAATTTATCTATCGCGTTGATAGGCCGCAAAACGGCCTGTAATATACAATACAAGAGTTAATGCTAGTAGCGCCGTTAACGCTAACTGAACTCTGACGCATCCAGCTCGATTTGAACTGGAGAGTGGAGAAATGCACTCGCTGGACGTGGAAGCACATGCAACAGCTGTGGGAAAGTGGGAATCAGGTCAACACCGCGCACGTGAGTTAGTAAGTTGTGGACAGCAAGTGTGCCACGTCTACAAATCACTCCTTGTTAGGTAACCAATAGATGAACCCGGTTATGAACCCGCTATCCGGTCACGACCTCAGTCAACTGTCAGTCCACGGTCTACTCGGGCTTGGGTAGTTCCCATCCATAATCTTGTCGGGTATCAGCCTGAGCAGGCATGACGCGGCGCGAACAGCCATAATCGAGCATGCGTTGGCAATTATTCTCTAGAGATCTTATTTGGTGATTTCACGAACAGTTCGGAGGTAAGTGCTTTGGCGATACAGCTTGCCTTCGAGATTGGCAGCTCGCTTGCCCCCTGTGGATTAGCTTTTCGAAGAGGTTAACGATCCCAGCATGCAATTGAGAATGCATGGAAAATACTAGGCACTTCGCCTCGGTCACAATCTTCGAAGTAACGGTTGGGAGCTTCTGGTGATTTGTTTCAAGGCCCGTTAGCCATCATGGCTTCAACGATCCTTGATGTGGAAATCTTGGAAGCAGTGCATTTGCTGTATTCTGACGATATTGATGGAGCCGAAACTGCGTTCCGTGCGCTTCTTGAAGCCCAGCCGAAAGAACCACGCTGTGCCCTCGGTTGTGCGGAAGTATCGTTCCTAAAGGCGTTTCTAAGCTTTGAGGAAGATGACATTACGGTAGCGATAGCTAACCTTTGGGAAGCCGAGAAGATGGCAGAAGTAGCTTTAGCTTCCGTGAATACGCACGATGAGCTTTCTTACAAGCAAAGCGCGACGAGGAGACTGTCTTCCGCAATTAAATGGGTGAAGGGAACGAAGTCCAGTACCACGGAAACAACTGCGCCTGTTCTGTCTGAGGAAGCTGTTCTGGAGGAGCGCGCCCGATTGCGGCGCAAGCTTGAGCTGCTGCTGGTCCAAGCAGACTGCTACGCCATGGTCGGATTGCTTCAGCTGATCAAAGGGACGGAGTCCTGGTCCTTGCTGCCCAAGGCTTTCTACCACGTACGTACTGCCCACTTTCTATGTCACGGGGTGCTTGTCGTGGATGGCATTTCTCTCATTCCTCCTGGTAGCTGTGTTCTTTGCCAAGCCTTTTCTTAGGTGACTCAAGGCAAACATTAGGGTTTGACAATGCGATTCAAGATCCAGGCAATTCCTACTGCCCAAGGTGCATGCCCAACGTCGTAAGCTTTAGGTCAACAACAAGTTGCATAGGGCATTGCATCGAGAATTTCTTGGTTGGACTCTCAGGCGTGCCCAAGTACACGGTCCTAGTACACCTAATCATCATCGTATAAGCTACGAAAGGTACAGCAGCAAATGCTATCAATGAGGCCAACCGCTAGCTTCCAACATCTATCTCTCTGAGGCCATGCGCGCACTATGGTGTGCTTAATAACTGCTTTCACACGCCCTTCCTACTCCCTGACCCAGTTGCCATCATTTTGTCGGTCTCTTGTGTGGATAACCCCTGGCTGCATTTTTCCCCAAGTGCCAGCATTATAAAGTGGTTCTGTTTACCTGTTGTCTCTGCCTTGTATCTATCAAGGCCTGCAATACGTCCCAAGCTTGCCCTAACACTCATTCACTGATTCATCCATCCAACCATCCATCCGTTCGTTCGTTCGTTCGTTCGTTCGTTCGTTCGTTCGTTCGTTCGTTCGTTCGTTCGTTCGTTCGTTCGTTCGTTCGTTCGTTCGTTCGTTCGTTCGTTCGTTCGTTCGTTCGTTCGTTCGTTCGTTCGTTCGTTCGTTCGTTCGTTCGTTCGTTCGTTCGTTCGTTCGTTCGTTCGTTCGTTCGTTCGTTCGTTCGTTCGTTCGTTCGTTCGTTCGTTCGTTCGTTCCTTCGTTCCTTCGTTCCTTCGTTCCTTCGTTCCTTCGTTCGCTCGCTCGGTCGCTCGGTCGCTCGGTCGGTCGCTCGGTCGTTCGTTCGTTCGTTCGTTCGTTCGCTCGCTCGCTCGCTCGCTCGCTCGCTCGCTCGCTGGGTCGCTCGCTCGCTGGGTCGCTCGCTCGTTCGTTCGTTCGTTCGTTCGTTCGTTCGTTCGTTCGTTCGTTCGTTCGTTCGTTCGTTCGTTCGTTCGTTCGTTCGTTCGTTCGTTCGTTCGTTCCTTCGTTCCTTCGTTCCTTCGTTCCTTCGTTCGTTCCTTCCTTCCTTCCTTCCTTCCTTCCTTCCTTCCTTCCTTCCTTCCTTCCTTCCTTCCTTCCTTCCTTCCTTCCTTCCTTCCTTCCTTCCTTCCTTCCTTCCTTCCTTCCTTCCTTCTTTCCTTCCTTCCTTCCTTCCTTCCTTCCTTCCTTCCTTCCTTCCTTCCTTCCTTCCTTCCTTCCTTCCTTCCTTCCTTCCTTCCTTCCTTCCTTCCTTCCTTCCTTCCTTCCTTCCTTCCTTCCTTCCTTCCTTCCTTCCTTCCTTCCTTCCTTCCTTCCTTCCTTCCTTCCTTCCTTCCTTCCTTCCTTCCTTCCTTCCTTCCTTCCTTCCTTCCTTCCTTCCTTCCTTCCTTCCTTCCTTCCTTCCTTCCTTCCTTCCTTCCTTCCTTCCTTCCTTCCTTCCTTCCTTCCTTCCTTCCTTCCTTCCTTCCTTCCTTCCTTCCTTCCTTCCTTCCTTCCTTCCTTCCTTCCTTCCTTCCTTCCTTCCTTCCTTCCTTCCTTCCTTCCTTCCTTCCTTCCTTCCTTCCTTCCTTCCTTCCTTCCTTCCTTCATTCATTCATTCATTCCACGGCCCACGGGCCGGTGAGACTCGTGATAGTGGTGTCCGCCACCACCACCACCAACCCCACTCCCCACCCCGGTGTACACGCTTAACCACGCGTGTGTTTATCAATTCTGCACATTCGCACAGCCGACGTGTAAAATACAATAGAGTCGGCGCAGCCCGTACTAATATGCCAATTCTTGTTCCCGAGAGTAAAGCAAGGTACCTCATCCACACAATCCCTGCCTACCCACTTGCGTGTCGACCTGGCACAAGTCCCCCCACCATGACTGCCCCAGCATTTCCCACCTTTTTCCCCCCTCAACCCCGCCAAAGTGACAAGAAAGAAGTCTCCCCCAGGTCCCTGATTCATCACCCGTGTGGACCAAGCTACGGCCCCCACCCACACACCCCACACACCCCACACACCCCACACTGCATTGTATCATAAATTGCCAGACCAGAACTTACCACTCCACCATACTTGATAGTTGGATTAACTTCGTTATTTTTGATATAATTACGATACGTCCAATAGATTGACACCCCAACATTACCCTCTATCGTTTTCTCTCTTCACACACACGCGGAACGTGGGCACGGGTCTACGGCTTGCGAGGGGGGTTGGCTTGCGATCATTTTGGTTGCTTGCACACAACCCCCGCATTGTCCCACACGGGACCCGAGTCGTCACTTTCCCCCCCAGAACCCCCCCCCAACCTCCTCACCCTCAACCCGGCACGCTCCCTCAGGTGCGCAAGGCCTGGAAGCACTACCTCAAGTGCGAGACGGTCCTCCGCAGGCTCTCCCTCCCCTTGACCGCGGTACAGCACGTGGAGGACTTGGATGCCGATGTGGACGCGCTCGAGGAGGCCGCGATCGCCGCCGCCAAGAAGCACAGTGCCGAGATGAGCGACGAGGGAAGCTCCACCGGCAGGGTTTCTGCTGGTGCCGCCACCACCTCCTCAACTGCTGAAAACACCCCCACCGCGGGAACCCCCCCTGGTGGGGTGTCGTCATTATCACCAGAAGATGCTCCGGCGGCGGCGGGGGTCGACTTTGGCCTCGGTTTCTTCAATCTGATCGTGTCCCTGGCCCCCCCTGGCTTCTCATCGGTGATCGAGATCATCGGCTTCTCGGGGGACCGCGAGCTAGGCCTGGCGTGCCTGCACAGCGCGGCCCAGAAGGGGGCAGTCCGCTCGCCGCTGGCGCTGCTGCTCCTGCTCGAGTGTGCGTGGTTGGGGCGTGTGTCGGATTTTGTGTTAGACTAGGGGAAATTGGGGTCATGATTAGGGCTGGTGGACACAGGATCGGTCGAGTGCGCGTGGTTGGGTGGGTTGTGCTGGAATGTGGGATCGCTGCTAGAGTTATGGGGGTTCAGGATCGCCCGAGTGTGCGTCGGCTGTGCTGGAATCTTTTCAAGGAGTCTTTCAAGGGGAATGTTAGGGGGGCTACCATTATGCTAGGATTGAGTATTGAGTGTGCGTCGGCTGTGCTCGAATATTATTTAGGCGTAGGGAAGATCGTTCCGTGGCTAGGGATGGGGGCGGCGGGATAGCTCGAGTGTGTGTTGCCCCGCGCTTCTCGCGTGCCGGCCACGCTGCTTCAAGACTGTCCAGGAGTAAGGAGCGCAGGGTTGCGACTAGGACTGGGGGACCTGAAACGGCGTCTGGTACGAGCGACTCCAGGATTTCAGCCAGTACTAGGGAACCTAAGAATGCATCTGGGACTGGGGAACCAAGGATTGTAGCTAAGAACAGGCAACCTGGGAATACATCTGAGACGAATGAATGTAGGATACCAGCTAGGACTGGGGAACCTAGGATTGTAGCTAAGAACAGGCAATCTGGGAATACATCTGAGACGAATGAATGTAGGATACCAGCTAGGACTGGGGAGCCTAGGATTGTAGCTAAGAACAGGCAACCTGGGAATACATGTGAGACGAATGAATGTAGGATACAAGCTAGGGCTGGGGAACCTAGGATTGCGTGTAAGGCTAGGGAACATAGGATTGCGTCGAGGACTGGAAAGCTCTCATTGCGACTACGGCTAGGCATAGTGACACCTTTCCCAGCCGCTTCTCATTGCACTAAGTGAACCACCCGTATCTCCCCCTTCTTTCTGGCCAAAGGCATCCCACATCCAGTTGTTGTTGCATCCATCCCAAAACCTGTTCTTTTTTTGTTGTGTTTCTAAGGCATTCAGGAATTCTGCCTCCAGCTTTTTTTTCAGGCTTACTGCTTCCATCGTCAGTGCTGCAGCTCCCTGCCTGGTCGCTTGTGCAATAAGCTTTGCGGACCCTGGTGCGCATTAAGCCATGCCGGCGAGCCTGGTCTGGTGTGCCTGCTTACGCTGGTCTGGGATATCCCGTACCTTCCCTCCGGCTCCTGCCCCCCCTGCCTATCACCCTGACTAGACCGGTGTTGATTTGCTTCTTGCTGGCTTGTCCCCGGCATCCTTGCTTCCTCTGTTCCCGGCCTCCCCCTGTCGGCCGGGTTCCCTCTTGGACGTCCTCTTGCCCTTGCGCGCATGCATGCAACAGACTACGTGGTACTTGCCTCGTTTCTGCCGTACGCCCCCGAGTACGCGGAGCACGCGGATGAGATCCTGGACGCGGTCCCCGGGCGCATGCGCGAGTGCGCGGTCGTGCGCGTGATCGAGTCGCGCTTCCAGCGCTACCAGCACAAGCTGTCCAACTCGCTCGCGCTCACGGCTGCGCCGTCCTCGATGGAGCACCGGTTCCCGGCGATGAAGCACCTGAGGCTGTACGAGCGCGCGTTCTGCGCCGCGATCGGGGGACAGGACGACGGGAACGACGGTTTCCTGGTCGCGGCTGACGCGCTGCAGGTGCTGCTGGAGGAGTCCAAGTGGTCCAAGGCCTTTTATGCCTATTTCCAGGTGGGTGCCGGGTGCACGGTGTTACAATGTCAGGCGTGTGAGTGTGTGGGTGCGGGTGCGGATGCATGTTGTGGGGGTAGGGGTTGGGGGAAAGGGCAAAAGCATTCTGCGAAGGGAAGGGCAACAGCATTCCATGAGTGCTCCCAGGTGGGAGGAAGGCACAAAAGGGTCTATTTTGCGCACTTCCAGGTGTGCGGGCGATGTGGGTCTTCGTGAGCCCATTTCGGATGCAAGGTTGTCGTGCGTATGGTACAGAAGTGCAGGCGGGCAGGCGGGCAGGCGGGATGGCGGCTGTCATGTGGACAGCAGGGACCTTGTGCGCTTGCTGGCAGCCAATGTGTGCATCCATCCAGGTGGTGGGCGGGCAGGTAGCCATCGGCTGTGCAGCCCCGCGATGCCAAAGTGGAGGATACATGCTTTCTTATATACTACCTCAGCACAAGTTCCTTTCATTATGCATCTACTACTGCAGTAGTACATGGAAGCAAAGCATGCCTGGGTAGGTGGTCAGACGAGCGGGAAATGGAAGGGGGGCCAGGGGGAGTTGATCAGGGGAAGGCAGCTCTAAAGGGCGCCTGGTTGGCTTGGCCAGTGGCGCTGATGGGAAGTGTTCCGGAACTTCGGAAGTTGATTAGAGATGGCCAGCAATGGGCAGCATGTACGTGAAGGCTAGGCCCGACGATCATTTTATGTGGGTGGGACATACTATTTTGTGTTAAACCGAGAATCGACCGGTCTTTGCTCAGTAGCAACTTGTGGGGCAAGCGCATGTGCATCCACCCCCGCCAGGCTGTGCCTGTTGCGTGTAATGTCTTGCCCGCTGCCCCCTCTCGTGCCCTAGTCTTGCCTCAGGTTACTTCAAATTGCCATACGGTTCCACTACCAAACTGGCCATGTGTCCCTATACTTCTGATTACTAAGTATTTTCCCTTTGGTCAGTGCCTGTCGTCCGCTACCCTCGTGACCGGCACGCCCATGGCCACATTTCTCAACGTCCACCCCCTGCACGACCCCATCGCTACCCCTGCGGCCCCTGCTCCAGGCATGCTGCCTGTACGAGCACTCCACAGGCCGCCACGACCACCGCGTCCACTCCCTCCTCGAGCAGGTGCCCGTGCTCGTGACGCGCTCCAAGTCCCCGCTCGAGGCCTTTGCGCTGCGGCGCGCCAAGTCCTACCTGGCCAACGGCGCGCTCCCCTGCCTTCCCACGCTCGAGGTGCTCTGCTTCTGGCAGTCCATGCAGCAGATGCGGCCCAACCGGTTGCTGCACATCGCCGTCACGTGCGCGCGGCTGCTGGAAGCGGAGAAGTCAGCCCACGTGAACGTGAACGTGGGGGTCAGCCTCGCCGCACGCATGGCGCGCTCCCGGAGCACCGCGCGATCGGAGAGCCGGAAACTGTCCGACGTCACCGCGGGGGACGCGCCGGCCAGGGACGCAGCCCCCACGAGCGCGAACTCGAATTCCGGCGGAGAGGACCTCGCAGCGCTGGCCGCGCAGAGCGTCGTGGAGCCCAACGACTCCATGTCCGCGTCGGAGCTCCGTCGGTCGCAGGAAGGGCTGCGCAAGTCCATGGACGCAGCGCGCAAGTCATCGGAAGGGAGCATGGGGGGGCCCGGCGTGACAGCGTCGGGGCCGGGGACGGCCGAGTACGCGCCGCGCTACGTGTGGGGCCATGAGGAGGAGATGCGGCTGCTCTACTTTTTGGGCGTCGCGCTGTTCCACATGGGCTCCATCCCGGAGGCGATCGAGTCGCTCACTGTGGTGGCCAACGCGACGGATCTGGGGTCGGACAAGTGAGTCGTGGGAAGCGGGGGTGGGCTGGGGAAGCTGGGGGGTAAGGGAGGGAAAGGGTTAGTTAGTCATGGGGGGGGGAGGACTGGGGAAGGGGGGGGGGGTGTCGGGGGAGCTGGGGGGGAGTGCAGGGAAGGAGCAGCGAGGGGTGGGCGATGGCATTGGGCTAGGATGAATTCAGGCGTGATGTGGAGTGCGGTGTTGTGGCGTGTTGCTTGTAATTTTTTCGCTTCGGCCAGCCTCGGCTTCTGTTTAGGAAAGATCAGCGAAGCGGGTAGTACAGGTCTGATGACGGTGCGGAGTGAATTGAGTGAGTGAGCTTGTCTTGCATCTCGCTGTCTTGCGCAATACTGGGTTCTGATGAAAGCTTTGGTTTTCTAACAGGTGTAGATGAAAGCAACTATGATAGAAAGCAATGGTCTTGATTGGGTTCGACTGGATGCCAGGGCCTATTGGAGACATTTAGGCACATTCGAGTCTTTGTGGAGCGCCAATACTTGCACTCCACGGTACTCCATGGCTCGGTACTCCATGGAAAAGGCTGCTTTGGGATCCATTCGCCCAAGAAATGGCGTTGCTTTGATCACTGTGCCACACTCCCTGGTGTTGCCTCTGTCTGTCCTGGACTGAGCCCTGTATGGTATGTGTATGCTGGTATGTGTATGCTGTCCTGTATGCTACGTGACACAATATCAGGTTATTTGGCTTTATTTGATCAATACCCCGTACTGACCCTGCTGGGTTCGTTTCTTGAATCGCGCCCCTCCAACCACGCGCGCAGGTACTTGGCGGCGTTTGCGTGCATGACGCTGGGAAACCTGTACATGCAGGATGCGCGGCTGCCCGAGGCCAAAGCCATGTACAAGAAAGGGATGGGCTTCTCTGGCTACGACTTCCAGCCACGCCTGCGTTTCATCTGCGCTGAGCAGCTGCACAAGCTGAAGGTCCAGATACACATGCACGAAGAAGCCGAGATGGCCGAGGCCGCAGCGTGAGATGGTGGATGCCCGGCCTAGGGCAGATGCTCTTAAGGAATAGTTGTCTCACCTAACTTTATTAAGTGAGACAACTATCAATATCAATCAACTACTATATCTGCTCTTTATGGTTGTCTCCCACGTGATATGGCGTCATCAGAGACAGACATTATTAAAGCCTCAGCTTTATGAACATGCGGTTGGTGGCAGGTTGATGAAGTTGCATAAAGGTGTAGCGTATTGCAGGCCAAGGGGTCGTGAAACCAGCCATTATACACCTTGTCCTTGAGCTCGTTGAGAGCAGAGTCTCACTGCAGTCTCCCCCGGCTGCATGGTGAAGTGCCTGCAGATGACTCGGCAGTGACGGGGGGCGCGGTCGGTGCTGCCTGGTCATGCCGGACCAGCCATGATTACCTAGCTGGAGCATGCATTGTAACTATTATAGGAGATTGTTCATAAAGCCTGTGTACATAGTTGTCTCACTTCATTCATTCATTCATTCATTCATTAGACTCTTTAATTACACTTCATAAAACCGATGTACATGGACTGCTGTTCAAGAATATCAAGCGATTCATAACAAAATCTACGTCATTATTGATTGACAGGCGCTTCCGTCAGGCAAAAACTGCAAGCGCATTAACCCTCGTCATGGTAGTAGCCTAGATTAATTATACTCGTGCTCCCGTTGGGGAGTCACGGAGCATTAACCCCGATGGATGGATGGGTGGGTGCAAACAGACCTACCGGTCTAAGTAAGTAAACTTAAGTAAGTACTTGCGTGTCATTCGCAAAGGCATGCCACGGAGTACTATGCTAATCTCATTAGAAAAATAATTACACAAAAGTTTAAACAAATATCGTCTGCATCATCCCCCAACCGTTAAGCACTAGATGGGGATGTAATCCTCATCCGAGCTGTCCTCTACTGTAATGGCAGACGAGGCGGTAGTGTAGCGACTATCCTCAGGACCAATAACCTCCACCTGCGGACTTCTACCCTGGCTAGCAACGGGCCGCGGGGCCCGTGGGGAGAAAACAGGAGCATACCCCTCGGGAAGGTGCTTATCGCAGATGGCAGCCCATTTCTCCTTGTCAATCATGCGGGCGCGGAGTACGGATAATCCCAGAAGCCCTGCATCTTCAAGCAGTTGTGTCACATAGGTCCGGGTCGCGCCGCGCCGGTGCCCGGCGCGCGCAAGTTTGCCAGTGGGTTGCGATGGGACAAGGGGACCCTGCCATAGGAGGAGGTGTCTACCTGGTTGGCCCGTCTTAAGCCCCCCGGCAGGGCCCACATCGATCGGTATTCACCTGGTCTGTGCGGGCAAGATGGCCGGCAAAGAGGAGGCGGCGGTGTCAGATGGTATGGGTGACAAGAGGGAGCTCGCAGTAGAGCTCGGCCCGGGTGCGGCGTTCTTGGTAGCGGACGCCGAGGATATGACGGAGCATTCGAGTGACGGTGCCGTCAAGCTGCTGGCTCAGCGCCTGGTCCAGGGTCCACGCCTCGCAGCCATAAAGGAGGATGCTGAGGACAAGGGCCTTGAACAGAATGCGCTTGCGCCTTGCGTCGCTCACTCAGGTAGCGACAGGTCCAGAACCTGTCGAGGCGGCGGAGGGCCGCCCAGGCCTGGCCAATGCGGGTGTTGATGTCGTCGGCCGTGGAGGGAAGCCAGCTGCCAAGGAGCTTGAAGCGAGTCGCCGGGGGGACGGGGCTGCCGTCCAGCAAGAGGAGGGTGGGTGGGGCTATCCCAGCAGGGAAGCTGATGGCCATGACCTCCGTTTTCTTGCTGATCATAATAAGCCCCACCACCCGCGCTTCCAGTGATAAGCTGTCTAGCCACAGTTGGGCTGACTCCGGGGTTTCCACGAGTGTCGTGTCATCAGCGTAGATCAGAGCGATCGCTCAGGCGGTAGGGTGGGTCAACCCCGCCGTAGCTGGCGTACTCCGTGACCTCGATCCCCGGCGGGCGCCCCTCCACCCGGGCGAAGCGGGCTTGTGCACGCCGCATAATATAGTCCACCATAATGATGAATAGATATATGGGGAGAGCACACAGCCCTGCCACACCCCGGTGTGCAGGGGGAACGCCGGAGTGACGCCGTCGGCGGTACGGACCTGGGCTTGGGACCCTTCATAGAAGTTCTGGCGGATGATCTCAACGATGTACGATGGGACACGGAACAGGTGAAGGACCACCCACAGGGCGTCCCATATAAACCGTATCGAATGCCTTGGTGTAATCCACGAAGATCAATAGCAATGGCAAGAGGCCGGGGGCCAGGCGGCCCACTTCCTCGATCAGGCGGCGCGCGGTAATAGTGACCATAACACAATTGCGACCAACACGGAAGCCCATCTGGGACTCACCTAGGGTGGGGATCGAGGCTGGCGCGCATGCGGTTCAGCAGGAGACGCATGAAGACTTTCAGCACGCAGCTTTGGAGGCATACGCCGCGGTAGTTGCCGGTATCCGCGGCGGACCCCTTGCCCTTGTAGAGCATGACCCGGACAGCGGTCTTCCAATACGTCGGCGGGGGGAGGCCATCTCGTAGAATCCGGTTGCAAACACCCCGGAGGAAAGGCTCAAGCTCAGGCATCTTAACCACCTCCGGTGAAATATTGTCCACTCCCATGGCAGCATCATTGCGGAGGGTGGAGATGGCAGCAGCCCATTCCTGGGGAGTCCACTCGTCGTGGGGGCGTCCACCAGGGGCCGGAGAGCGGTGGGACCAGGTAGTCCGTCTCGCTGGTGGGCGCCTGCGGGGGCTCAATGGGGCCGCCTCGGCTGGCCGCAGGGCGTGCAGCTGCAGCGGGGTCAAGCGGGGGGGCGGGCCAGGGGCCCCGATAGTTTGGCCTGGGAGCTGAACCAAATCTCAAGGCGTTCACTGGGGGTGCCTGGGATGTCAGCCCGTTGCGTTTCCCGGCGTCCGGTGAGACGGTCGAGAGAGCGCCAGGCCGCCTTGTGAGCACTGGTTGGCGGCCGTGTGGCGATTGATTTCGGCGGCAAGTGTCTCCACCTCCTCCGCATGTGCGGCAGTATATGCATGCTTGAGTAAGCCGTTCCTGGTACGGGTACACTGAGGTCCTCCCCGCGGCGGCGGGCCTGCGCTAGCGCCAGCCGGGCGGCAACCACCCGGGCGTCGCGCAGGTAGAGTGGGGCTGGTCGGGCGCGGGGTTGCTCGGGGAGAAGCTTAGAGGCAAGCTCCACCGATCGCTTGAACAGTTCGTAGGGTGGCGTGAGATCTACACCGCGATCTGCGTCCAGGTACGTCAAAGGTTGCGCGTCCACGAAGGCAGACCTGATTGCATTGCGGCGTATCTCATCCGCTGACCACTTCTCCCTGCGCCCGGCACGGACGGGGCGTAAGCAGGTCCAGTCAGGGCGGGGCCGGGGGCGGCGGCGCGCAGGGGCCTGAAGACGTAGGCGCAAGGTTGCGGTGACCATGCGGTGATCCGATGCGACAATGGGGGTGGTCAGCGTACGGGCATCGATGACGGAAGAGCGCCAGCACTTGCGCACAAGTATGTAGTCCAAGCATACACATTGCCGCCGAGGGACTCAGCATCGAGCCAGCCGCCCTGCGCATGGGGCCCACAAAGGTCACTCGTGCATCAGGCGGTTTAGCAATTAACAGCGTATTGGCAGCAGTCAAGTCCCCCTCAGTGAGCAGTTGCTCAAGTGGGGGGGTGTTGGCATTACTATCGGTTAGGCGCGGCGCATACATGCAGCCCCCGCAGCCCACGGGCAGGGCCGCGTTGGCATCCACCAAGATGGCAACGATGTATTGACGTGGGATCTGTTTCTCTATGTCAAGCAACTGGTTGAAGAACGCTGCGCGGTCCTCGGCCGGGTGCCCAGCATGTGGGGCATATCCGACAATTACCGAGAGCATAATGGGGGTCCGTCCTTCAAGGGAGCGGAAAGTGCACTGAAGGATCCGATTCGAGCAAAGTTTGTGGTCCACGAGCTAGCTGGGCGGCAGCGGTGGGGGAGCACAGCAGGCCCACTCCTCCCTGACCCGGTGCATATGCGCCGGGCCGCACAGCAGTTGCCATTGTAGTGCGAGGGTGACACGCTGAACGGGGCCCTCAAAGGAGCGTCGGTGCTCTTGGACCCCAAGCACATCAATGCCATTATTATAGGCGGCAGTAGTGGACAAGCTCGTTGGCCCGCGGGGGGGCATCTCCCCCGGGCAGGGTGCGGACATTGTAGGTAGCGATGCGCAGCGAGTGGTGCCGGCGTTGGCCCAGCACTATTCCAGGTTCCGGCACTATTTAAGGGGAGGTGGCACCCCAAACCCCTTAAAAATTGAACTAAGGTAATAACACTTGAAATTCATTTGCACAATGCTGAAATATGATTGCGGGCACTAAATAACATCTCTTGTGAGTTGTCCATGCACTTGTTGGGGGTACTACCCCCAAGTATACGCCAATATTGCGCTATAAATAGAAAAAGACGCTAATTAGGGCTGGGTATGCCCCAGCCAATGCACACATTTGTTGGCAACCAAAAATCAACCATTTGTAGTTCCCTGAGTGTGTACCTTGCTGAGCTATTTACATCATGGAAATGGCAAAACCTTGAACAGTTATTAATTTTCCCGCAAAACAGGTCTTTTTTTACCGGACATTGGGAATAAACATATCATAAACACTTCAGATAAGGCCACAAAATCAAGCGAAAATCCGGCTAACAGGGGGACAGCAGTGGTCCAAGTCCCAGGTCATTCCGACAAGTCTAGCTCAAGTTATAAGGTTTTGCGTGCTAAAACCTGAACATACGCTAAATGAGGTTTTTCTGTGTATAAGGCCACCTAGACATCATGTTTTCCATCCAAGAAGCCAAAAAACATGCCCAACTCGATCACACAACATAAGAAAAGGCTAGGCACCTCATCTGCCCTCCCCTGCCCTCAGCATGGCCAGCCTTGCCAGCGTGCGCATAGCAACACCATCGCTAGGCATACTCGCACCAAGAGAGCATACACTAAGCTCAGCCCAAGGTTACCATGTAAATTTATGCCAAGAACTCAGCAAGTATACGTGTAAAAACCTTAGAAATACTGCCCAAGCAATAGAGGCATCTGCAGCCTGCAAACTTGGCAGCAAATCTTACATGTTGTCTGCCAAGCATTCACATCCTATCCAGCTTGCCTTGCTGCACACATAGCAGGGAAGTCTTAATGGTTATAGCTCAAGGAAAGCAATGGAAACACCTATCTAATGCAATGCCACTCATGCAGTATGGCCAGCAAAAGAACCACTCTCACCTTCCTTTCCAATAGGGCAATTTGCTAAGAAGCTGATGCCAGCTTGTTAGCCTCTAGGCACATGCCGGATGTCGTTCTAAAACAGGCGTGTCAGATCCGGCACATAACAAAGCGTCTGAGCAAGCTCACGTCCAAAGGATTATGGAAAACAAATGTCAACACATTACCAACAACTTGACCTCGGCGCATTTAGCATGCCAGCCACAAACTACACGAAATTGTACGAAATAGCTAGAAATCTGACGATGCAACCGAAAGAAATGGAGCGCTTCCTGCAGGGAAACTGCCCGAAAAAAAGGCGAAAGGCCGACGTTAATGCACCTGCCTGCGTGGAAATGTTTCATGCATAAACTGGCACGCAAGTTCGAACAATAAAAGACATCATCCATTGATCAGGCGAACAAGGAAGGTGCGCCTTCCGTGAATACGTCGAAGACGACATGCGCAGGCCTGCGTAGGTTCTTACCTTGAATGCCGGAAATGTAAAAGAAACCGGGAAGCTTCGGCACAAACTCGACAACACCATTAAGTTAGCTTCATAATCGCTCTTTAGAGCCTACGTTGCCTCACAATAGCTGCCGTAAACCTGCATTAAATTTCATGATCCGCAAGAGAAATTATATCCTGGACCCCCGCGCCCGTAGCCGTTCGAGAAATTAGCGGTATTGCAAACCGTAAACTTTCCGCCAAGAAATGAGGTCATCAACTAATCTTCTGCGAAATTCAATCATTTTTTCTAGCTGTTTCCGTGCCATATCGATTAATATTGCATAAAGGCATGCCGCCATGGCCACTTCCGCGAGGGTTGAGCGGTCCGGGCACACATTATACACCGTACGGACGGTACCGCGAATTTTTTGGCGCGGAAAATATTCGGCGCGCCACGTCCCCTTAACCTAACTCAGGGGGCGCCGGGGACCCGAGGTGTCGGCAGGGGGTTGGGGGGAGGCTGGCGGGGACGTGTGTGCGGCGTGAGATAACATAGTACTTTTCAACGCGCATAATAGGGCACCCTCCAGGCGGGCGGCGCGACTTGCTCGCCTGGTCTTGGGGTCAAAGAATGCAGCATACCGTTGGGAGTGCCGGGTTGCGAAAGCCAGCAGGCGCTCCTTGTTGCGAAGTTGGCGATGAAGGTCGCGGCTTTGACTCTGTTGCGTCGTCCGTGAGATTGGACTATCCAAGACACGCTCGGCCATCGGACGACGGGTGTGGGGGGTGGGTTCTAGCTAACCCCCCGGTAGCTGCTCGCGGTGTGAGGGGGCGGGGAGGGCCTACTCCCTACCCCCCCGCGCGTCTCCCCTCGGCGTGGTAACCTCCCGCGAGGTAACCTCCATGTGCCATGCGTCGTCCTTCCACCGCGCAGCCGCACCTTCTTCGTGCGGTCAGCGAGGGCCTTCTTCGCGTCCTCTTGTGCCAGCCGGTCCTAGCTGCGGGCGCCAAGCTGCGCCGGGGTCAGATCGTCGTCGAGACTCCAACCCAAGCCTCATGGTAGCTTGGTGCGGTGTTGGAGAATATAGTGCTTGCCGATGGGGCGCGTAAGCACGAGCGCCACCGGCGCATCCGCGCGCCCCGGTAGGCGGCGGACGGTGTCAATTGTGACACTGTCCAGCTCTAGGCGGAAGTTGGTGATGAGTTCCTTCTCCACCTTGAGGCGGAGGCTCAGCCCCGTCTCCCGGGGGAGGGCCGCCACATTACGAATAATTATGGTGCGGCCGCGCCGCTCTTTGTTGTCCCGGTCGGCGAAGGTCCTAGAGACCGCCTGAGCAGTGCTAGTGGCTATTCAGTCTTGGATGGCTGTGCTGGCCATAGTCGCGTAGGACGGGGCCACCTTCGCCACCTGCGCGCCTCCACGTTGTCCGCTAAATTGCCGGCCACCTGCGCCGCTAGGGTGCCGGCAACCGCCTCCGTCAGCGTGCCGGCGACCTGGGCCGCCACCTTGTCCGCCACGTTGTCCTCGATCGCCGCAGCCAAGTGGCCTGCGAGATCAGAATTTATCAGCTCCGTGGCAAGCTTCTGCGCCACCGTACCGGCAAGGGCTGCTGCTGCTGCAGATCCGGATACCGGTCTAAGCTATCTACATCAGCTACCTACGACATCTATCTAACAGCATTACTAACTCAGTACAACATCTATCTATATACGGCACTGGCGTGCATCCCACGGGCTTGCACACGCAGGCGCTTCCCCACAGGGGGGGGCTCGTTGTCCTCTATGACCTGGGCCCACTTGGCCTAGTTAAAGCCCGACCGGCTCAGCTATGGCGGTCGGTCACGTTGAGCTTGGGAGTAAGGTGAACACAGAGAACCGCTGTCGGAGCTGGCCCACCACTGGTTTATGTCTTAGCCAGCAAACCCTATCCGGTTAGCCGTAACCGTGGGACAAGCTAACTGTCCGTACCGACCCGGATAAGGCCCCGGACTGGGGCCTAGGTGGCGCCGGCCCTAGGCGCCGCCCTTATAGACCGGTCGACCGCATCGGACCGCCGGATTATAGCCGGCGGCTTAGCGGACGCTAGCGGAAGGCGTGCGGACGGACATGGGGATCGACTTAGAGCCAGATCCTAGGGCTCTAGAGTTACTCAACTCCGACATACTCTTTTGTTCTTTGATTAATTATCAAAATAATTACATCAAATGCAGACCATACAAAACCCTCTAAGGTAGGGAACTCAAGGGGGCCTCAAGGCCGTCAAAATCACCACGGTATCGACCCGCGCCCTTGTGATCACACATGAATAGTGATGTAATAAGTATCGAGAAAAAAACAACTATGCCACCAGACAAGAGGTGACCCATTTATTAGGACCAGTGACCCGCCGACGGGCCCAAGGCACCGTCCAACGTGGCTAGGGTATGGTCAGGACAAGCAAAAAAACTACCACCATGATATTCGTGAATGCTAGCAACACAGGGTGAGTTATGGCTGTATTCATAAAGCGCCCGAGCCGTAACCCTGTGTGGCTCACGGGTGTTGCATCGTCATGCGCTTGCGCAACACTGCGTACTGCGGGGCAGCCTCCCGCGCCTCCTTGGTGAGTGCATCCGCGGGATTGAGTTCATCCGCGATGTGCTGGAGACGCGTGACGCAGGAGGCCGCCTCAGCGAGTACGAGGTAATCAACGTCCTGTGACCGCGCATAGGGATTGTCAAGGAAGGCCAAACAACTTTGTGAGTCAGTGTGCACCGTGCTAGTCCAGTGAAGAGTGAACCCACACGAGCCAAATACCCAACCCAGCAAGTACCGCAGCCACATGCCATGTGAGATAGCTGAAACAATGCCCCGGCATTCAGCCGTGTTGGGGCTAGTGGCAATGCGGCTGTGCAAGCGCGAGTACCAATCTAACAACATGCCAGGCTGTCCCTCATTGCTGATAAAGAACAGTGCCCCCATGCGGGCCCGCACTTGGCTGACTGTGCGCGTCTCTAGATTAGCATCCGTCACTATCTCGAGGTGCACCGGCTGTGAGCAATCGAGCCCACGAAGCACAATGCCGGGCGTCATGGCCAGCTGCCGCCGAACATCAAGTCCTTCCAGCACATCATCGGGCAGGCGAGCGAGCACCGCCAAATCAGGTGCCACCGTGTCCGCCAACCACCCGAGCTTGCCAACAGCGAGGGCCCATGGGTTGCCAACAGCGGGGACGGGAGGTCGGCCAGCAGGTCAACCACATAGTTGCGGCTATCCTGCATGTGCATGACCCATTGGCCAGAACGCGAATCCCGCTGCAACGTAGACTGCACGCCACAAAACACCACGGGTTTACCCTCCTCATGATCCACCGCCCTGCCCAGGGGAAACTTAGCCGCCACTGCAGCAAGAAACTGGGTAGCAAAGGTGCGAGGTGCCACCAGCTTGAAGTCATCGCCATGCCACACGAAGAGGGCTGGCTCGCCAGGGACGCCGGTGGGGACCACAAAGAAGTTAGGATCCGCGCGATGGTACGTGGCCCCTAAGCTCTGCAAGACCTCCTCCGCGGAAATGCGGAAGATGATGCATGGGAGAGCTCTGCAGCCCCTCTACACCCCTGTCAACAGCTCGATATACTCGCTGCCAATGGTGCCATCCTGCCAGACCACCGGGACCTTCACCACGTAGCGGGTGCCTTGCCATGTTTGCTGCGCGACCCCAGCGTCGCTGTGGAGGAATGCCCGCTGAAAGTCACCGCACCACATCCCGTAGTCCTTGCCCGCGTTCCGCTTGCCCAAGTAGATGACCGTCAGTAGCCGATGCGAAACATGGTTGAGCCCAGGGGTATAAAGATCCTTGGCGTCCAGCGGGGAGGACCCCTTCGTCTCCGTGACCACGGGCCTTACCCGGAACACCACCGAAGAGTTGGTCTCGTCCGGCTTGTAGGTGAGCACGAACTTCAACCGCAACCGCGTGGCCCCGGCTGGCACACTCTCCAATCCTCGGTAGACCTCGCGCTCTCGCCACTGCTCCTTGGCTCGAATGAACGCGTCGCGCCACAAAGCAAACTTGAGAGGATCTTGACAGTCCAGGACAAGTTGCTCCCACGTCACAGGGCTATCCGCCGCCAGTGAGTGTGAGTGGAGGCCGAAGCTGCGCGGGTGCCAATCCTGAGGCTGAATGATGGACTGGACGAGCGGCGGTGTGGAAAACGCCGCCATCGGTAAGCGCCGCACGACGCCGGGCTGCCCGACCACCACCCCCAATGGAGCGTGGTACTCGCGAAGCGGGATGCTGCCCACCCCCGCGACTGACAGCAAGTCAGCGGACACTGAGAACCCCGGGTATGATACGAAAGGTTCGCCCAGCAAGGCCACATCCTCGTAGCCATCCACGACGTGAAACGGCGTGTCAATGCCCAACACCGGCAGCACCACCATCCCGGTAACTTGATATGCCGAAGTGCCTGCAAAGTCGGTCACCGATTTGTACGGCGACTCTAGCACTGGATACAGGGTGGCTGCCCGACGAGAGATAATAGACACGGATGCTTGCGTGTCCACAGCCACCAGCTGCCACGGTCTACACGTAGGAAACAAGGCTGACTTAACCGGCCTGACCCCCTGTGAGAGAGTTTTGACCTGAGCCACCCCTGATGCAGCTTTCGCTTTAAGCGCCTGAGCACGCCACAAGGCCGTGACCGTTGAAGCCAGGTCCCTAGGTGGGCGAGGCGCATGGGCAGGACCCTGACCCTCCGGCGAGGCCACGCTAGGCGGGCCTCCCACATTATCCGTGGCTAGCACAGGAGGTGAGTCACTACGTGCACTAGGTCCCGTCAAACCCACCCCATCCTCATCCCACCCATCCACGGGGTCATATTGGGGCCCAGGGGAGGGGGGGGTGTAGCTGTGTCTGCCCCTGGGAGCGACCCGTGGGGTACCACCTCAGATGCTACGACAGGCGCATTATCCTTCACTACCCACCCCAGTGCCCTGTTGGCTGCCAGCTCACTCTCCATGCTATCCCCTTGCTTATAGCCTGCCACCGATGCCCATGGTACCCTATACACCCGATCATTCCACTCTATGTCTATGACCCGCAGCGGCCAGTCTAACTTTGTGATGGCCCCAGGCCCCTGCATGGTGCCCCGTTTGCCGCTGGGCGAGCTCTCCTTGTGGAACATGACCAACTGCCCGACCTCAAAAGCGCTAGACAAATCAGGCAGCGTGGCATCCTTGAGCCGCAGCTTGGCGGCGGTATCCTGTAGATGCTGTTGGTATGCCTCTACTACCTCGGGTGAGTAGGTGCCCGCTGACAGCCCCCGAGGCGTGACTAGCCCAAAGCCCTTGACATCAAGCACGTGCCTATGGTTGCACACATGCATGAGCTCCTTGCACCACGCCGTCTTGACCGCGTAGGATTTGCCATGTGGGTTATCCTGTCGCTTGGCTGCCACAGTCTTGACATAGCTTACAGTGCGATCTATCATGCCCATATTGCCGTGATCCTCACGCCCCACGATGACCACGGCCTCCATCCCCGGCAAACCTTGCACACAGCGGAACTGCTGGTCTAGCATGAGCTCCACTACGGGATGAAAGAAAGCCAGGCTGATCTTGATAGCCCTGTGCAGGTCAGCCTCAAACATGTGGGCAGCGGCTCAATGTAGGTGGCCTTGCTGAACCTATCCTTGACTATGAAATAGGTGTCCCCCCCTTCCATGTGCATGACATCCCCCACAAGGTACCCTCGCTCCAAGGGTGGAGTCTTGGCATGCCGCCTACGCGACTTCTTCCTGATCTTGATGCAGGCAGGACACTGAGCACGCACATTCTTCAGCTCGTTGTATAAAGGTGCCCCCAACATGTGTGCCCCCTCTACCTCGGCTTGGGCCTCATGCCCGTATGCACGGTGCATCTGGTATGCTAACAGTTTCAGGGTGACAGCCTGAGGTGCAGTGGCATTGTCAGGATTCTCAACAGGTGGGGTGACTACTGGGGTAGTGACATTGGCTAACTGGGCAGCTTCAGAGGCTGCACGAAAGGCCGCCCGTGTGAGCACCTTGCCAATGTGAAGATCCACACTAGGGTGGTGTGTACCGAGAACATCTGCCCGCCCAGCATTCTCTTGCACTGTCACAACATTCCTCATAGGCCCAACCGCCCCAGTATCTAGCTGGGGTGCTGCAGTAGTGCTTGGTCGCTCGGCGTTGTACACACCCGACCTAGAAGACACCACATTGCTTAGGTCACGCATTGTAGACCCGTGCTCAGGAAGCACGTGATCCTGGCGCGACAGAGCCAGAGCAGCATCAACGGATTGCGTGAGCACATCACGGAATGAGACAGAGGATGCAGTCACGTTGCTTTTAGGAACGACGTCAGGCTCTACGACGGCCCGGTTCAGCGTGACGCATTGAGCAAAAGAAGGGGTATCGAGCGTGCTCTCACCTGACTTTCGTGCTGCCCGTCGCTCTGCCCACTCCTCGCGTGTGCCGTGGACGACGATGCGCTTGGCCTTGCACGCCTCCACGCTGTGACCACGCAGAACGTCGTGGCACTTGCGGCAAAGGTTGTCCTCGAGCTCCAGGTCCGGGCGAACTCGGCAGTCATCCCGGACATGGCGACGTCCGAAGCAGCGCTCACAGCGTTGCTTGCGGTCAGTAGACGCCCCCTGCTGCCGCTTGGCCGGGGGATGATCACCCTGCTTGGCGTCGCCACCATGCCCGCGCTTGCGCCCTCGCTGGCCCCCGTTGTTGCCGTGGCCGACGACCTTTTTCAGGATGGCCGTAAGCTCCGACCGCGTAATTGGAGCCTCTGCGCCTGAAGAAGAAGACGCGCCGGCATCCACCTTGCGCAGGGATGGCAGAGCAGCCGAGGCAGCCGGCTTGGACTGCGCACTCTTGAAGCATGAGATCAAATACAGCATGCCCTCGTCGAAACTGACGGCACTCTTCTTTTTGAGTTCCGTCGCTATGGTCAGATGCACATCCGACGACAGGTCGCATTTCTTGAGAAATCGATTGCACAGGAAAATGGGCTTGAGAGTATCTAGCAGCTTGTGCTTGTGCACGAAGACCTGGAAATCACGTGCAGCCCCGGGCAAATTTGCCTTATTAACTGCATAGCCCTCGAAGTCGTTGAAGGCTTGCTCGTCGGCCTCTTCCTTAGACCGCGACAAGTGGGCATCTAGACCGTTGTAAAAAACTTCCCAGGTTTGTTTGTTGTCGTCCGCAATGCGAACTAGATTGGCAATGTTTGGGTGCTTTGTTGTACTGCAGAATACTGCACGGAACTTGCCAATCAGCTCCGAATCTTTGTCTGCGCGTCCATCGCGCAGACGCTTGAGAGCAGCTAGAAAATCTGCTGCGTCGTCCGCCGCGTATAGTCGGCAGGTAGATCAGCGGGCACCTCCGTTTGCTTGAGAGGGCCGCGATTCAGTGCATCGTCAGCAGCAAGCATCAGATGCTTGAACTGCTTGGCCAGTTCAGGTTGCGCCACGAGGGTTTGCATCAACCTCGTGGCCTCGTCCGCACTAAAGCGTGGCAGGACGGACCCTGCGGCCTCGCCACTTGGCGTATCTGTGTGTTCGCCCGTGCGGCTCCGTGTACCGGAAGCCATCGGGATTTTTATGACTACAAGTTAAAGCCCGACCGGCTCAGCTATGGCGGTCGGTCACGTTGAGCTTGGGATAAGGTGAACACAGAGAACCGCTGTCGGAGCTGGCCCACCACTGGTTTATGTCTTAGCCAGCAAACCCTATCCGGTTAGCCGTAACCGTGGGACAAGCTAGCTGTCCGTACCGACCCGGATAAGGCCCCGGACAGGGGCCTAGGTGGCGCCGGCCCTAGGCGCCGCCCTTAGACCGGTCGACCGCATCGGACCGCCGGATTATATCCGGCGGCTTAGCGGACGCTAGCGGAAGGCGTGCGGACGGACATGGGGAACTTAGAGCCAGATCCTAGGGCTCTAGAGTTACTCAACTGGCCTTGTCCATCATCGTCTTCCAAATCACGGAGAGGCCTAGGCCCCCCATGTCCTCTACTAGCTGTTCTTTGAAGGTGCGGGCCTTGCGGCGTCTAACATCGCTGGGCCCGGCCCACGTCAGGAGGTGCCGGCCAGGCTGAGCTGGTCGCAGTCCCGCGGGCCGGGGGGCCACGTGAGGTGTCTACCTGGTTGGTGCGAGCTAGGTGCCCTACTAGCTGCAGGCGCCGTACCCTAGATAGTAGCCTAGATATCTTAGAGTTAGGTTAGTTCTTTCTAGACTAGATTGATTAGTGTCAGGATAGTCCGATTACTACGCGGCTCTCTCCACTCCACCACCCATCAAGGAATATGTGCTACATGATCTCCCAACGGAGGCATGTTATAATTTAATTTACTTTAATTTAGGTTAGTTCGATTCCGCGGCTTCCTCCACTCCACCCATCCATGGAATATGTGCTACATGATCTCCCAATGGAGGCACGTTATAATTTAATTTTTTAATTTAATGGTAGTAGAGGCATTCTAACTCCTAGCCAAAAAGGTAGTGGAGGCATTCTAAACTTCCTATTCTAGACATTAGTTAATTAATTAATCAATAAATTAATTAATTCCGCTCACATTGCACTCCGTGTCTGTGTTTTGTTCTTGTTCTTGTTCTTGTTCTTGTTCTTGTTCTTGTTCTTGTTCTTGTTCTTGTTCTTGTTCTTGTTCTTGTTCTTGTTCTTGTTCTTGTTCTTGTTCTTGTTCTTGTTCTTGTTCTTGTTTGTTCTGCTGTTCTTGCATGTCATTTTTCTTTTTCTTTTACTGAGGGAGCTAGGCTGGGCTGTGCGCTGTGTGTGCTTCTCTCGTGTTTTTCTGTGGGCACTTGAGAGACTACATAACCAAGGAAAGCCCCCCCCAAATGCACGCCAATATCAGCCTTTGCTTTTGTTTACCCTCGAATATCTCTTCTTTACAAGGATTGGGCGATATGTCCTCACCTGGCGTGCCCCAGGCCGCGCGCGGCAGAGCCGCCACCCGTGGACTTTTCGTGATAGAGTTAGTGAGTGAGTTAGTTAGTTAGTTAGTTAGTTAGTAGTTAGTTAGTTAGTTAGTTAGTTAGTTAGTTAGTTAGTTAGTTAGTTAGTTAGTTAGTTAGTTAGTTAGTTAGTTAGTTAGTTAGTTAGTTAGTTAGTTAGTTAGTTAGTTAGTTAGTTAGATAGTTAGTTAGTTAGTTAGTTAGTTAGTTAGTTAGTTAGTTAGTTAGTTAGTTAGTTAGTTAGTTAGTTAGTTAGTTAGTTAGTTAGTTAGTTAGTTAGTTAGTTAGTTAGTTAGTTAGTTAGTTAGTTAGTTAGTTAGTTAGTTAGTTAGTTAGTTAGTTAGTTAGTTAGTTAGTTAGTTAGTTAGTTAGTTAGTTAGTTAGTTAGTTAGTTAGTTAGTTAGATAGTTAGTTAGTTAGTTAGTTAGTTAGTTAGTTAGTTAGTTAGTTAGTTAGTTAGTTAGTTAGTTAGTTAGTTAGTTAGTTAGTTAGTTAGTTAGTTAGTTAGTTAGTTAGTTAGTTAGTTAGTTAGTTAGTTAGTTAGTACGTTAGTTAGATAGTTAGTTAGTTAGTTAGTTAGTTAGTTAGATAGTTAGTTAGTTAGTTAGTTAGTTAGTTATTAGTTAGTTAGTTAGTTAGTTAGTTAGTTAGTTAGTTAGTTAGTTAGTTAGTTAGTTAGTTAGTTAGTTAGTTAGTTAGTTAGTTAGTTAGTTAGTTAGTTAGTTAGTTAGTTAGTTATTTAGTTAGTTAGTTAGTTAGTTAGTTAGTTAGTTAGTTAGTTAGTTAGTTAGTTAGTTAGTTAGTTAGTTAGTTAGTTAGTTAGTTAGTTAGTTAGTTTATAGTTAGTTAGTTAGTTAGTTAGTTAGTTAGTTAGTTAGTTAGTTAGTTAGTTAGTTAGTTAGTTAGTTAGTTAGTTAGTTAGTTAGTTAGTTAGTTAGTTAGTTAGTTAGTTAGTTAGTTAGTTAGTTAGTTAGTTAGTTAGTTAGTTAGTTAGTTAGTTAGTTAGTTAGTTAGTTAGTTAGTTAGTTAGTTAGTTAGTTAGTTAGTTAGTTAGTTAGTTAGTTTATAGTTAGTTAGTTAGTTAGTTAGTTAGTTAGTTAGTTAGTTAGTTAGTTAGTTAGTTAGTTAGTTAGTTAGTTAGTTAGTTAGTTAGTTAGTTAGTTAGTTAGTTAGTTAGTTAGTTAGTTAGTTAGTTAGTTAGTTAGTTAGTTAGTTAGTTAGTTAGTTAGTTAGTTAGTTAGTTAGTTAGTTAG
>RPFO01002263.1:162500-175000 GCA_009746045.1 Mesostigma viride | reverse complement strand
TTGTGCACACACAGGGATTAAAAGCACCTCGGTGCTCCGTGACTTCCCAACGGGAGCACGAGTTCGATTAATTGATTAACTCAACGACACGGTCACCAAGATGCTTCGTAGTGTGCTAAATATACCATTTAGCCTGCACATTCAGCCATGAGGGTTTGTATGCTGATTTACCTATGCTTCCCATATTACTAGGCACAGGCGCCTGGGCCTAGCCGGGCACCTCGCACGCACAGATCAGGTAGACACGCTGGATAGCTCAGCAGACACCAAGCCCGCCCAACCTGGGCATTTTGTTCTCACATGGCGTGCCCAGGGCCGAGGGCGGCCGTCCGCCACCCGTGGACCTTCCGGGATAGGCTAGGCATGGATATGTGTTACCCACGTCGCAATGAGCTCACGCCAGGGCAGCCCCCTGGTATGTCTGTCATCTGGAGGCAGATGGTTCGCAAAGATAGGCTGGTGGCAGGTATAGTGATGATCAAGGAGACCACCCCCAACTCTGACAGTGGGGGCTCCGCGTGTGACCACAGTGATTGATTCGGGCCGTGGTGCACACAACCCCGTAACTCGGGGGGGTCCAGAGGTTTGCCCTTAACCGCGAATCTGCTCTTATGCTAAGAGCAGGGTTGAGAGCAGAATGGGTACGGACGACGCTTTCAGACATGCTTCCGGGCAGGCTCTTACGACATCCCACGCGGGAGGCAGCGCGGCGACGTTGTCGGCTTCCGCTACGTGGCACTCTAATAATCCTTGTCCCCCCGCAAGATAAGCTAAGAGCAGGGTTAAGAACAAAGCTCTTAAACCCTAAATTAATTATTCGATTAAACTCGTGCTCCCGTTGGGGAGTCACGGAGCACCGAAGTGCTTTGAATCCCTGTATGTGCACAGCAGGAAGAAAGGGCAGAGACCCCCTTTCTCCTTCATGCCAGAGGCATGGCACAGCTGCAATCGGATGTCCACGATAGACGATCCGGCAAGTTCTGTGGGTGCAATAAGACCCATGTGATCAAATCATAACAAGGAGCGTGGGCAAGTATGCTGATCATAGCCAGGACGTAGCATGGCTGTACAAGGACTAAGCTAAGGCTATGGCTGTTTGACAGCACTTGTACCGTGTGTTAGCGGTGCACGTGACTACTGTATGGTGGCACAGCTAGGCAAACATTCTAGGCATGGCTGCCGTGAGTTCAGTGGGTATAAGGGTGTGGGGGCACTGAGTGGTTGAGAGGGTAGGTGCGTGGGTGGGTCAAGGGTGGGTGGCCGAATGGTGCATATGGCCCCGCCAGCTGGCTCGGTGTTTAGGTGGTTGCACGTTGGGTGGTTGGGTCGTTGGCTCATTGGATGGGTGAATGCTTCCTAATTACCTATGTATAGAGTAGCTCCTATGTACAACAGAGTAGCTCCTCAGTAACCGGCGGCCTCACTAGTTTAGGTAGAATTAGGCGAGGGTTAGGTCGAGGAGGCGGTGGTATTCCGCGACGTAACAGGTGTGTGGCAATGGCGCGCGGGTGCCGAAGTACGTGCTGGGTGGGTGGATGTTCAAGTGGGTTGGTAGGTGTTAGCGTGCCTAGGTGCACACGTGGTTATTATATTATAAGGTGGGTTAGTACGTGTGCGGCTGGCTGGCTGGGTGGGTCACTTGGTCGGTGGACGTGTGGGTGGCTGGGTGCACGGGCGCGCGACTGCCGTGCATGTGAGCAGTTGTGTGGGTGGGTGGCCAGGTGGCTGCATGGGTGGTATACTGCATGGGTGGCTCGGTGCCCACCAAGCACAAGAGATGGAGACATGGGATATGCCAATACCTTATCATGCACGTGAGCATGCGTGGTTGCAAGCTAGGTGCAACATGTGCCACAGTGCCAGCGCCGCTGGGTGTCTCTTCATCTTGATGTTCGCTCGGCATGTTCTTGACATGTATTACACAAATATATCATGCATGGTGCGTGTTGGTAGCAACCAAATGGCTGCATGTGTTCTAGTGATGCCATGCAATGGGGCATGTATTGTTCACCTTTTCTTCCCATTTCAGTGCAATGTGACAAGTAGTTTAGAGGTATGGTGTCATGGGGTATCAGTGTATGGACGTGCACTGCACATCACAGCATGATGTGGCATACCATGGCAAGTGGCAACGTGTCTACCTTACATTATGCATTCTGCTAGCAATGGTCACCACTCAGGCCTTCACATGCCCCAAGGTTTTGCAAACTGTTTGTACTAGTCATTCTTGAGTTGCTGGCAAAGATTTAACATGATGTGCCCTATAGCTTGGGGAGTGTTTTGGTGGTTAGCGTTGTTAAAATTGTGAAAACAGAGCAAAAAATGGTGACAAATGCTGGCAAATGTCACCATTTTGGTTACCCACCTGTCGGACTTTCTCCACGACAACCCCGACGACACCGACCTCTGCCTCGCAGTCTGGTGGACGTGCTCCCGTCTTTCCGACAGCACCCTTGAGCGCTTTGTCATGGCCTCTCTGGACCTGGGAGCGAACCCCACTGTTGCTGCCGCCATCGACATCACCGCCAAGCAAGTCGTCAATACCTGCTTCGATCACCTCCCCTCCCTCCTCAACGCTGCCCTCAACCCTGTTCACAACCACCTCGCCTCACACCACGCCCATTCCTCACACGCGCCGACACCTCCATCTACTCCGCCATCACCCACATTGCAGCAGGACTGCAGCAGCAGCAGTAGCTCCTCCACCAGCTCCAGCAACAACTTGCCGCGCCTCCATAACTCCTGCCAAGATCACCTAAGCCGCCACGCTTCAGAACCCTACGGAGCTCAGTTAGCGTTCTTATTAAACGCAATGTGAAGGATATGGTTGCAATGCAGCAATGTGTGAATATGGTTGGAAACGGAGCTTTGTTAAAATTGGATAATGTTACAGCGCTCACACACTTGAGGCTTGTACACGCGTTTGCCAAGTCAAGGCAACACACGTGAGGCGGGCTCGCAAGAGATGCCCAATTGGCACTGGCCTATTCTTTATATACTTGTGCACTGTGCTTGCTAGTCCTGAGCAGCCTAGGAGGCCTGCTCAGTAATAACTCCCCCGGTACATACAGTATTCACTACCTGTACAGCGCCCAGTTCCTATACAGTAGGTCTGCCATACAGGCACAGTGACCACAGAGTACAGTCACCACAGTGATTATTGCATCTGCACCTAGAAGTCCAGGACTAGGCCTGCGGTACCAACAGACCACAGGTTAAGGTTCCTATTTCCTGCGTACGACGTATTAATCCAATACCGTCGTAGGTTCAGCACCTAATTCCTGTCAGCCCAGGAATTACTGTCGACCCCATAGTTAAGGTTTCCGCACAATATTAACCTAACTCCCATATGTCGTCGGCAAATATTCACGTCCGACTTAGAAGAACAGCCGGCTCGCGCTCGCGCGCGACCGGGAAGTCGGAACGTCATAACTTTCTGGATACTTGTCGGAATGAACTCGTTCCGGTGCCGCTGGAATCGCAGAGAAATGCCGAATCAGGATCACGCCAATGCGCTTGGCGTTAACTCCAATCCTTTCTTTTCTTGAGCTGTAGCAGCTCACACAAGTCTACATACAAACACACACAATGGGTACTGGATATCCTCCCCGACTACAAGTCACAACCCGCTGGGCATGACAGTCAGCTTGGATTCCTTATTATATGTACATAGCACCCATACTGGTTCAGGAGCACAAACAAATTACAATGAGTCCCTATCCCTTCACGGGAGGCTCGTTGCACATGTTACCCATGTACAAGAGGTTGGCCAACTGTGGCAGCCCATAGGTGTTCAGCTAAGAACTTGAGAAGTATGTACAACCTTCAGGACCTTAGGCGAAACCCCACAGATCACCCACAACAGCTCATCAGAAAACATTGCTGACCCCCAGACGGGAGTCGGCGCCGGTCTGCTGCCCCTTATCGAACCAGACACAACATCTACGCGAAGCACATGCAAACACAAGCTCCTATACTCGTTCCAACCGTGGAAAATCAGGGGACCTGTCGCCACCTCACCAGCATGGTGGATGGGTCAGCCAGTCCGTGAAACTCCGCCTTAAGACGGCACCAGGGAATCGAACCCCGCCCACAAACCACAGATCTGGGGAAACCTCAGACTGAGATGAAAACCCCAGATAGACATCTCTCCATCAGAGACAATGTCAGACATTCCCACACCAGAGACATGTCTCACCCCTCAAGGTGTGCTCAGGATTATGTACAATCAAGCTCCCAGCCTGATATCCAGAGACTTAAGTACCCAGCTCTCAGCTTTTAGACAGATAGACCGACTTGACAGTCAGCATTCATGAGCTTCCTCAGTACATTGTACTGGGCTGGGGCCTTGTGTGGCAGCTTTGTCAATGCATCAGCAGGGTTCTCCTCGCCAGGGATATGCTTCAAGTCAACCAAACTGGCCAACTCCTTCAGCAACAAATAATCCAGGTCCCGGCTTCTGGCCAGCTGCTTGTGAACAAACTGGACCATACCCATGCTGTCTGTTAGCAACAACGTCTCCATCTGCAAGGTCCAAGGGGTAACTGAAGCCAGCTCCAGCATTAAGGGGACTCGCACGTCCAAAAGCCTGAAAAACAGACTTTAGTGAGTATCAGTTCCAATGCACATGGGAACCATCTAGTGATGATTGGGTACCATAAATATGATGTTTGGACATTCATACCACCACTTGTTGGGGGTACTACCCCCAACCACGCACCGGTGGCGAGCTAAAAATAGAAAAAGACGCTATTTATGAGATATTTTGCCCAAGACAAACCACTTGTCTAAATGACCTGCCCATACATACCTGCAAAGTTCCCCCACTTTTTTAAAAGCTGGGCTATTTACATGGCCAAAATGGTCACATTTGTTTGAGTTATTAATTTTCCCGCAAAATGGGTACTTTTTTGAACAAAAAAAAATAAATCAAATCATTAACACATCAGATTGGGTCATCCATACATGCGATATTCTACTGAGTGGGGGGAAACACAACCCCAAAGTTTGAGCTCATTCTGACAAGCGTAGCTCAAGTTATTGATTTTCCTGTGATGCCACCTGGGTAGACGCTAAAAGAGAATTGAGCTAGTGCTGAGCCAAAATGACATCTGTTTTGCTACCCTAGACACCCAAAAACATGCCCACTTTGATCACGGAGTGTGAGGAGGATGTCCGGAGCGTCATACGCCCCACCCCTCCATCGGCACAGCCAGCCTTGTGAGTCTACCCTTAACAACAAGGCTGGTAGGACGACACGCCTGAGCAGCATATGTCATGCCTATCTCAGGCTAATAATGTGTGATTTTGTGCCAACAACCAAGTTGTTCCACCCAACAACACGTTAAAAACCCTGTTCCAAAATGCCCACCAAGCCGGACATGTGGAGGACCACACACGCAGTATATAAAGAGAAAATAAGCTGACTTTTTATCCAGCCAACCTGTGGCTAGCTGCTCTGGTTAGCATGACAAAGGCTATCATTTACTCAGTGGGAAAGGTGAAGAGACCATTGGAACAACCTACCTGACGCATGTGCCACCAAAGCATTGTGTCCCGCAAAATGCACACTGCCTCCTTTCTAACAAGCACGAGCCACTTTCTTTAGGAGACAGGTGCCAGCTCGTCAGTGTCTGGGGAAAATGATGCCGCTGCTTAGGAAGACCACGTGAATTTCCTCGAACACAACTGTCTATAAAGTGCTCAGAAGAAATTTCAGAGAAGCATGGAAATAAAAGCATTACACCTTCCCGACCGGTTGTGGGCCACGCGCTGCAGCAAGCCAGCCACGTCACAGACGAACTTGCTAAAAAACATCCAGGAATCTAGCGATGCAGCGCCAGGACCCGCAAGTTCATGGCTGCATCTGGCCGGAAAGAAGGCAAAAAGCTTACGCTCAACGAGCTAAGAAAGCAGGAAAGCGCTATCTTAGGACGTTTAATACAAGAACGTACCATAACGGGCATTTATTCGTGCCCAGGCGCACAAGAAAGGCCACCCTTTCATGGAGAGGTCGGGCGCGCATCGCGCAGGCCTAATGTTATCTTACCGCAAAATGACGGAAAAGGTAAAGATAGCAGCGGGAATTTTTACGGCTTTAGAAACATCATTAAACTAGCTTCCATTAGGACCATCAAAACTGGCAACAATCGACAATCACACCTGCAGGCATCCATTATACTTTATTCATCCCGACAGAAATTCAGGCCGGACCCCCCTGCCGATGGTAAAGAAAAAAAGCCCGCGACATTATAGATCGCAACTATCCCACCATAAATTAGAATCAGTAACTAATTTTCTCCAAGAATCGAGCATTTTTTCTGCTTTCCGCGAGCCAGATTTGTCACGTTTCGTCTAAAAGCAGTCACCATGGCCACTTCCGCAAGGGGTGCGCGCACCGTGCACCCACTTTTCACGGTACGGAGGGTACCGCGGAATTTTTTTGGCGCGGAAAATATTCGCCGCGCCGAGTCCCCTTAACTCCTTTATGTACACTGAGGCTGGACTGGATCCCCTCGCATATGGCCCTGCATTCTGCCACATCTGAACTGATACAGACCCTCTTCTGCAGTCTGCTGTACCAGCTGAACAAACTTGCCCTGCTCTGATAAAAAGCAAACAGAGCAGCAGATCTCCCCCTGACCTTGGTAACCTGGCGAGCATCCATGGAACTGTCAACAAAGATCTCCAAGGTGATAGGCTGGGTAAAGTCAATCCCAGACAAAATCAGATCAGGGGTACTCTCCACCAACCGGGCTATGACTCGAGGCTTCTCATCCTCAAGCACCTCATCAGGCATTCTGCTATGGACCATCAAAGACGGACCACAGATGCTGGCAAACCAGGCCCACATGCCTCTCAACTCAGGTCCTGCAGCCTGGGTGATCTTCTCTGGCAAGGCCTTCACAATGGTCTGTTTATAATCTCCTCCAGCCTGAAGCCTGATACTCCACTCCCCATCCCTCCTGAACAGGGTAGCCTGCATTCCACAGAACACTACAGGCTTGTTGGGCTCCTGCCACAGCTCCTTGCCCAGTGAAAACTTGCCACTGATGACAGGAATAAACTTCTTCAGCCAGGTCGTGGGGGCTAGCAAATGCAGATCATCTCCATGCAAACTAGCATACACTGGCAGACCCTCCCATTGGGCCAGCAGCAAACAGGGATCAACTGAAGACACTCTCAAGCCACACTCACTGATCAGAGCTTCCTGCAGCGTGAGTCTCCAGATGATTGGGCTCGACCTGAGTCCTTCCAGGCCCTTCAGAATAACCAGGAATTGTTGATGCAGCTCCAGCTTCCAGATGGCAGGCACCTCAACACAGTAAGGCTCATCCTGCTTCCACACCCTCCTGGCCACTTCTGGATCAGATTTTAAAAATGCCCTCTTGAAGTCCAGCAGCACTGATGACATAGCTGCTCCCCTGTTCAGCAACCCCACGTAGAGACATAGCAAAATTCTCCATGTGTCGTGTAGCATCCCTGGCGTGTACAGCTCCTCTCCTGGCAGACTCCCCGTGCCGTGATACTCATTCAGGACAGGCCTGACATGGGGCACTGATACCTCATCCACAACCTTCCTCTTCAGCACAAATCTCAAAGCAAGCTTCCTTGATGCTGGGGGACGTCTGTCTGTTGGTGCAGCACACTCAAACTGCAACCACTCCTCCAATGCCTTGGAGAAGGCGAGCTTCCAAGCCTCAAACAAAGTAGGCGAGCTCATCTCTTGGACTAGCTGGTCATATGTCAAAGGAGAGTGTGCAGCAAGGCTCCTGTGAGTTATGCCAATACTGCTGGGGTGCAACACAGCTGGAATCACCAAACTGGCTGCTGGGGGCACCTCCCCTTCATCCCATTTTACACCCTTGACCGGCTTGACCCTGCACCTGATTGGAAATGTTGTCCTGAAATTTTCTAGGGGAATCATCCCCCAGCCATCTCTTTTCAGAGCTGTAGCTCTGATAGAAATCCCAGGATTGCCCAGAAAATTCTGACCCAAAATCACAGGGCCATCATAGTCCTCTAGGACAAGGAAGGTCACATCCACACCCATGACAGGGGCAGTAACCTCTCCCAACACCCTTAGATGCGTCCTACCACTGAAATCAGACACCCAGGGGCAACTTGGTTCTCCGACCAGCAGTTCTCCTGTATGCTGAGGTCCCATGACAGAAACCTGTGCATTGGTATCTATCTCCATGGCAGCTACCTCAGGTTCATCCAACTGGACAAGCTTGGACACCTTAGGCTCCTTCTTGGCTCTTTGCAAAGCCTGTACAATATCTGATAGACGCACACCCCTAGGCCTGGTGTCGGGCCGTTCCGGAGGTGCAGCCTGTCCGCCTGCTTGCCCAACCACCGTATGTGAAGGTACCCCAGGGGCCGGGCCAGGGTCACCCTGAGGGCTCGATACAGCTGTAGCACCCTGATCAGGAAGTTCCACGTCACCCCCGCCTTGTACACCAACGGGCACCTGGAAGAGGTCTCCTTGATTACCTCCCCGGGGACGGATCTTTGACCAGGACAGACGGTGCACTGCTTGGGAGCCATCAATGGCCACCCAGCACTTATGGCCAGCGGCTTCTACTCGGGTCACCACCCCATCATGCCAGCTGCCACGTTTCCCTGGAAAGCTTGGTTCCTTCCACACAACAACCTGTTGTCCAACGTTAGGTTCTAGGACACTCCAGCCCTTGTCTTTCTGCCTCAGCTTGAGGAACTTGGCCTCTAGCTTCTCCTTCCATGCCTGCTCAGCATCAGCTGGCAGCATCCTGGTATGCAGCATAAGAGGATTGATGGCAATGTCACCAAAGAACATGGGAGTCCTGAGGTTCAGCCTATCCTCCACAGAACGTAGCCATGCAGATGTCACAATGGCAGATGACGTCCTTGGAATCCTCTCCACCAGCAGCACAGTCTTGATCTCTTGGATGGCTCTCTCCACCACCCCTTGCTGGCCGTGGCTCTCCCTGGGTGTAATCAGCAACTCTGGAAACTCTGGCAGGTTCTCACAGCACTCAAACTGAATGTCACACTGCAACAACTCCAACCCAGGGTACCTGCTCCTTGTCAACTTCAGAGCAGCAATTAATGTAGGCTTCTCCATGTCAGGCAGGATCTCTAGGGTCTTGTACTTGGTATATCTGTCCACTGCCACCAGCAGCTTCAAACCCCTGATTCTCTGAATATCTACCTGCACATGGCCTGGCTGCAAAATAGGAGTCCTGGCATGAGACTGCTTGGGCTTTCTAGCAACTACTAGCCTGCACTTGCAAGCTTGAGCAACCTGTTGGCAGATGGAGTACAACTCACTTCCTCCCAGCCGTCTAGCAACTTGCAAAGACTGAGCTGCATGGCCAAACATGGTATGCAACCTTGAGGCAATGTCATACAAGAGAGAAAATCTTTTATTGTCATTATTAGCACTCAAGGTATGTACAGATCCCTTATGTACAGGAGGCACCAGGGTCGTGCCTGTCAGACTGTCTCGACCAGCCCTATCCTCATCCTGATGTTGCATCCCAAGGCAACAATACTGTAGCAGGATAAAGTGATCAACGTGTGACAGTCCGCCGCTGGAAGCGGACAAAACGGACAAGTATTTTTAGAGTTAGATGGTGCCGATCGGAGGGGACCGGCCCGGTCACTGTCCGTTTGGTGTGGTAGAAGTATAGTGTCCCAATGTCCAGGAAAAGGCCTCAATTGAGGCCTTTTTTTTATTGATAATTGCATATAGCAAAACAAACTTTATTCCAAATATGAGCCCAGGCCATGCATTATTATGATTATTTTGGGGTTCCCAGCACTTAACATCAGTCATATAGGCCCAATACCTATTAAATTATGACCTCATAAAACAGGGTGTCGCTGCGGCGGCACCATAAGCACAACATGCCCCTGGACACATGCATGAAAAAGGCACTATAACTGAGTTCCCTATGCATTTAACGTGACTTGCGGGCCTTGCGAGGCTTGCCCGCCACGTGGTCAGCATAGCAGGCCCTGGCATGCTTGCCGGAGGGTGCACACACGTTCACACGGCGGGGGCCGGCCGCGGAGCACTGCACACAGTAAAACCCTGCCTTGAACTCACACTGGCTGCACCCACTTTGGCAGTCCAGTTTTTGGAGTGTGTGGCCATCGGGGTCCTCGCGGTCCAGCTCGAGAGTGGCCATAGTGGCCCTGGCCTCCCTCAAGCGCTCGTTATTCACCAGGTCCAGCCCTGCCTCCACGAGGTAGTCCCGGTACGACTTGGTGAAGCCGGGGACAAACTGGCGCATGGCAAAGAAGCCATTGGTGATCAGCATTGACAGAGACTCGCTAATCTCGCGTACAACTGGGTCCCTGGTACCCCAGATGTCGGACATGGCGACCCCACCCTGGCGCAGGGCATTGTGGTGGTCAATCACCCCCATGTAGGTGCGATACAGCTCCGCCACCTTGGGCTGCGGGGTGGTGATGTTGTGCAGCACACCATCTGTGGTGGTCCAGTTCTTCACCTGGGGCTTCCCGGCCAGGGTGGTGGAGCAGGATGCCACCAAGAGCAGGGGCAGCTTGGACTGATGGCCGCATGCAAACAGGTTCATGTCCGTGCCATCGGACAGCTCGGCCGTCGCTGTGTAGGCCACGTGGTCCCCGCGGTTCTTCAGCCCAGCGAAGAGGGCATCCTTGGGGAAGTTGCGGTGCCCAGTCTTCACGTTCAGCACGCCATACAGGCCGTGCTCCCTCAGCGCCACCGCCGTCTTCACGCTGCCGAACCACGAGTCAGCGATGACCACCCGGCCCGTGCCGAAGAGGTGCTTGACAAGGCGAAGCACCACGCCGGTGGAGTTGCCCCACTCTGCATTGTACTCCTTGTCCCTCATGTGCTCCTTGCCCTCCTGCATCTCCATGCCCAGCAGCATCTTGGAGCAGCCATCTGCCACCGTCTTCAACTCACGGCCGATGGGCTTGGGCTTGCGGGCCACCACTGATCAGCCCAGGCATACCCTTGCCCAGCCAGGTGATCATGGACTCGTCGCACACGACGACCGTGCCAGGGATAATGTGCTCCGCCAGGTGGGCATTGACAGTGTCATACCACCTTCTCACGCCGGCAAAAAGGTCGTTCTCGGAGCCCACATCATGTGCAGGAAACGAAAAAGTCCAGGACAGCTTCTCGAAAAGGTGGCGGGGCATGAAGCGGCCGAAATTGTAGTTGACGACGTTGCTTTGCTCCCAGTAGGCGCGGAAGCCGCCGGCAGCAGGGTATGCCATCATGAGGCAGCGAATGCCGATGAATTGCCAAAAAACTGGCGGCGTCACTGTCCATTCGTCACCATAGCCCTTCTCCCGGCCGGCGGCAGTCATCTTCGCACAAAATTCATCGATTCCCGGCACCATGAAGCGCACATACGCTCCAGCACTGGAGGTGGCAGCGTTGAAAAAGCCGTTAAGCTGCGGCGTGCTGAACTTGTCATGGTACGATACCAAGCGCTCATCCTGCCGGACAGCTGCTGGCGTGGTCGTCCATTGTGGTACGAAGACGGGGGGAGGGTCTGCGCGATTGTCCTTCGTGTATAAGCGCGCCCACAGCTCGGGCGCGCGCGCGCGCTCATCGTCGGAATTGTCCTCATCTGGGTCGCTAAACCCCTCCTCCTCATCCTCAGGTTCCTCGTCCGGATCCTGAAATATAACTAGCGCCCCTTCGTTGGCGGCTGTCCCAACACCCCCCCCCTCGGTTCCCCCGGTCGCTGGCCCATTATATGGGAGCAGCAGCCGGGTGGCTATCACGTTCTCATTCCCATCTATGTCCCACCTCACCTTGACGGAACTGTCACTAATTACGCTATAATCACAGTTCCGTGAATCTGTAAATCCACTGCCGACACTCTGAGGCGTCGGGCTAGCTGCACGGACCATTTGTCTGCACGACGAGCCCCTGCCTCGTCGAAATTTCGCGCAAACGTCGACACACGGTCGTTTATAGTGTACAACGCCATGGCCGCACATTCACGAAATTGCACGCTCTCGTTGCATGAAAACCACAAAAATAGGTACTTTTCCACCTCACATATCTTTCTGTAACCGTCGACCCCTGTCGACCCCAATGGGTCGGGACGCTCAGCACATATACCAGATTCGCGCCACTGGGGCCGGATGACCCATAGGACCGGTCCTTCCCGCCAAAATGACCGTCCCCAGGTGGTCTTGGTGAAAAAGGCCTCAATTGAGCCAAAAAGCCTCAATTGAGGCCTCTGGACACTGAGACAATAGTCGCGTGGCACACTATTTTGTACACTTCTGAGCCGACCAAGAGTCGTCAGATATTTTGTGTGTCACATCATTCCGAAAAGCCATTTTTGTCCCCTGAAAATTACCAGGAGATAGAATAATGGTCAGTTTGGCCTCAAATTTGGCACCAAGGTGCCTAATCAGATATCTTATGATGCCATGTGGTCAAAAAATTTTTTGGGACTTGGCAGCATGGTAACATGGTGACATTTGCTAGCATAAAATAC
>RPFO01002263.1:0-157500 GCA_009746045.1 Mesostigma viride | reverse complement strand
AACTTTTCCTAATTCTCAATAGTTTTCGCGGCATTTGGTCGCCCGAGAAGGGGCCGATGCATCGGCTGGAACTCGATTTTTGGCGGAAAATCGGCCGCAAGACCATTTAGGGGTTGATGAAATAACGACGTTGGCACGCGAGATTTCCAAGTTGCAACCCATTGTCCAACGGGTTAAAGATTCTTTCCTGATACCTTGATCAGGACCCGGCCCGGGTCTGATCACAGGTCCGGACGTAACATTGGACTCGGAGGAGCGCCCGTGCTGGACTGCACAGGGCTGCAACGGCCAAACGCGCCGCATTGAAGTCATTATTTTCATTATTCAATATTCGGTCGTCAGCCGAACTGCCGAAGTCAACGAATCGGGCAAGCTACAAGGTACGCCTAGCCCACTGAGTTGGATCCCAAGTGCTGCTTCCTAGAGAGGATTCCTAGAGAGGACACCGGATACTCAGTAAAATTTGGCAGATCGAAGCCTTGCAAGCTTCTGTCTTAATACTTAGTGCTAACGTAGTAAATCGAAATCAGATCGCCCCGTTTTTGGAATCTTGTTACGAATCTTTTTGCAGTTTTTCCCTTCACGAACCTTTTTGCAGTCTTTTAACGAACCCTTTTTGCAGTCTTTTGACGAACCTTTTTGCAGTCTTTTGACGAACCTTTTTGCAAGTCTTTTAACGAATCTTTTTAGACTCTTTGGCCCTGTAAAGGCGCAGCATCTGGACCCGACTTGGCAAATTCTAGTGGAAAATTGGTCGTATCACCTCGGTAGCATTACGGTTAATGGAAGGGCAGGCCCTGCCCGAAATTAGACGATTTCTTTAGGTTTTAATCGCCCTTTCCTTTCGAAAACGAATTAGCAAGTAGGGGAGACCCTTCCCTTGCTTGGCCGTAGTTGGAATCGCTCAAATTGGTGGAATATTGCTTGTTTTTGACCCAGTAAAGCGGAGAGACTTGAGTCGTCAAATTAGAACCACATTGTGTGAACTGGATTGAATTCACGCATTGCTAGTGTCCCTACTGCGAGTCTAGTGCTTAGGAATATTGTAGGAATGATGTCTTGCCCTGGCATGCGCAGTTAGGACCTGTTTGTGTGATTTTGTCTCCATTTTCACACGAGACGGCTACGAGCCAGGACGCCAAGGGTCGCCAGCATTGTTTTCTGTTTTTCGTCCATTGGTGAAGGGCCCAAGTGGTGAAGGGCCCAAGACGGCGACGACCCAGCCACGGCTTCAAGGAGGCCAGCATTCCCCCACTGTACAGGGGAAATGCTGCCGAAATTTCACTAAAAACAGGTGGTAATTGTGCTGTGGGTTACGGGTTAGTATCACCCCGTTAACCGAGTGGTGTGCATGCTTGCGCTGCTTGTTTGAAACAGGCCTTTGCTACTACCCCCTGAGAAAAACCTACCCACCCTGCACACGGTCCCCCTCTGGCCCTTTCAGTTACCAAGGTATGTGCTTATGAGTAGGCTGTCATTAGTAATATGGTATCATAATGCGTGTGCCCCAATCTGCTAGCTCTTCCCAATCCTCTGCATCCAATAGTAAGAAACGAGTACCCCGTGATCTTAGTTCCATTTGGCGTCCCAGTGGTACAGGTAGTAACTACCCCTTCTATGCTGTAATCACCCCTACGTTTGCAGGCATAGTACTTAGTTGGGTTACAGCCAGTAACTTAACCTCAGGGATCCCACAGTGTGAATACCCAGGTTTCCACTCATTGGATGCAGCATATGAATACCTTATAGATAACTTGCGTGCCCCAGAAGGACTCCATAGACGTGGGCACCCGGTCACCAACCCTACTCGCCGCGCTCGATGTACCCCTGTCATTCCGTCTCCTGAACCGTGTCCCTCTCCTGCCTTGTCACAAGTCACTAGACAAGTAGGACAATCGTCCCAGCCGTTTACGACATCTAGTTAGGGAGTACAAGGGTGACGCGTGCCAGTAGTCACCCCCGCCTCTTATTGGGTGGTTAGCAGTACTGATAGAGGGAAAATAAACAGGCCATGATAAGGATGCAGGCGGTAGACCCGAGTAGTGTTGCTTAATTAAATCATGTTTTATTGTTTCTAATTTGTTTTGGCCTACTTCTTTCTTAGAGGCCTAAAATCATCAAGTCACTGACCCCAGTGGGCTTGATTTTTATTTCGTGTCGCTATTGTACCCCCAAAATGGTACCCCAGCATGGGGGTCCCCTTTCCTCGTAAGGGATTATCCCCAAAGGAAATCGACATTCTAACACTGGAAAACGCCTACCCTGGCGAGAAAGCTCGCGAGTTAACGGCCCGGTACCGCGCGGCTGTCAAGCTCATCCGCAAACGAGTGCACGGCTACGGCGAGTCGTATCATCAGACCGCCCACGCCCATCTAGTTTACCGCGCACTGTTCTCCCACGAGGACGACGCAAGTCTTCCTCCATTTGTGGAACCCGCGGCCCCTAACGTCCTCGCGTCACTCGTACTCCCAAAGTCACGCCCGGCCGGCCCGCGGCCTCGGCGTACGGCCATCCGCACAATTGGCGGCGGGTACCTCCTCCGTAGTATCTGGGTCATTGAAGCCATCGCGCGCGCCGCACGCCTGGAGCCTGCCCCTACTAGTGACTTTACGGTTTTCGGCGGCGAGGAGTACGTGCACCGTACCTCAGACGGTCCCATGACGGACCCCGTAAATATCGAGGGCTAGATAACGTCTTGACCGTTCTTCCTTCTATATAGCGGCACTAGTGAGACCCCTTGTGTTTAATTCAATAACTATTAGTAATTAAATTCTTGCGTGCATAAACAAATGGCCGATCATAGTCAACATCCGCCTAGGCAGGCAGGAGTAGACAATGCAGACGCTGTGAGTCAGCGTACCCGGTCCCATCAGGCCGGCCAACCCCAGGCACGGCCCCCTCAGCCTGTCCCTGCACCGGCTGCTAGTGTAGTCCCACCCGAGACCGCTCCTATTAATGACAGGACAGCAAACCAATCCCCTGCGGCTACCGAGCCCACTCTACACCTTACCCCTGATCAGCCCCAGGTAGCTATCCCTCGCACCTCTCCGGTTGGTCGCGGGCGTGGTGGTGGCAGTGCTAGCCCACAAACCCAGTTACATGTTGGGCGAATTGTCGGCCAATATCCTGTCGCATCAGTAGCCCCTCGTGCTAGCCTGCGCCCGGGATTGCGTGCTCACCCACCGTCATCTGTGCGTCTGTCCGCCCCCATCGGTGGTCGGGTAGCACGTCCCGCTATTCCTCGTACAGAGGCCATTTCTGAGCTGGCCAATGGGCCCTATTCCATGGCCCACACTCACACTCGCGTAGCCGACATTGAGGCTAACGCTGATTTCAGTACCATGCATCCCTCAGATCCCTTGTACGACCATCAATTCTATTATGAGACACACTCTGCTCGCCCTCGGTCACGCATGGCTACCCGAGGCGCCCGTTCTGCGCCTGGTATTCCTGCCCGTGCTCCGATCCCGTCCTACGACCCGGTCGACGACGTACCGGACTTGTGTCCCAGCGACAATGGTGAGGAACCCGCCGACGACAACGCGGGTGATGATTCGCTCCCTCCGTGGGCTCGATATGTTGAGGTGAGTGGTCCCCGCCGTCCTGGTGGTAAAGACCGCAAACCTCCCGCTTTGCCCACGCTTTCTGTCACTAGACTGACGCTCGATTGTACAGCCCAACAGATTCTTGATTGGAAACACTCATTGTATCAGGAATTTTCTCTGTGGGAGGAATACCACGATTGGCGTCTGTCTGACTCTGTTAAGATAGGCCTCATTCGCACCCGTGCTCTTGACCGTGCTGTCGCCTCTCTCCTGGGATGTGAAGAAGTAGCCTCCCATACGTACCCTGGTTCGGTTGCTGAGCTGATGGCGCGCATAGAGCGTCGTTGTATTCCCCCTGACGCCGACCGCCGCGAGCGGTTGGAATTCGGTCGCCTCCGTCAAGGCCAGCGCCATGTTTCGGCGTATATGACCGACTTTGACCTGCGCCTGGCTCGCCTTAAGGACGTCTCAGGTGCCGAGGCCCGCGCCCGCTTTCTTGAAGGTTTACACCCAGCACTCCTCGCTGAGGTCTTCCGCCACTTTTCTGAAAGCCGATGGCAGGACCTGCAGCTGCGGCAGATTCGCCCCTATCTCCTTCGAGTCGCGGACCTCATCATGCCACAACAACGCACGGCCCGCGCGAGCGTGAATCAGTTAGGCGTGATTAATGACCCCGACCAGGACGAGTTTGTAGATGAGCTTCAGATCCCCTTGCGTGTGGCCGAGTTGGCTGTGATGGATGCCTCGCGCATCCGCTGCTATCACTGTCAGGAAATTGGGCATATCAAGCGTGCTTGCCCTCGTTTCCTTGCCGGCGCCCCGGCTACCGCTCCTACAATGCCGCAGCGCTCTCCGGCTCCGACCGGCCGCCCCGTTCCTTTTCAGCGCCCGACCAATACCCTACCTACGGCTGGTCCGACTCAGCGTGCGCCGCGCCCGCTGAATGAGGTGGATGTTCAACCGCAGGACCCCGCTGGCAGCCTACCCGCCGACGAGCCGCCTTCCGGTCTACTCGGTGGTAAGGCGGTGTTCGACTCTTTCTCCCGTGACCCGCCTTTGGGGGAGGGGGAAGAGTAGACCGCCAAGACGGGGGCACCTTGCGGTCAGACCCCGCCCCAGTATTTTTGCCAGTATATACCACGCGACTGGGCGAAGCGACCCCACCCTCACCTCCTCGCGTGCGCCCCTTGCTTCTTTTTACAGCAGGACTCCCAGTGCCTGCGACCGTCACCGACCCAACCCTCGCCACCACCGAGGTTATGACGGTAAAGCTATTAGTAGATAACGGTGCTGCCTGCACCTTCGTGAGTGATGCCCTTGTACAGCGCCTAGGATTAACTCCAGTCCCACATGATGTTCCTGTTGCCATCCACTATGCGGATGGGCGAACGAGTGTCTCCACAGGAACTGTGAAGCTGCGACCTGTTGTGAACGGGACCCCAATTGATGTCCTTGCCACTGTCGGCCCGATTACAGCAGCCGATATATTGCTAGGATTAGACTGGCTGCAAGACAACAAGGTACAGATTAACCATGACACCATGATTGTCTGGTTCCCCGACGGCACCCACTGGCTCCCCGACAGGTACTATGATGTTACCCAGGCCACTGTGGTGGACGTTACGCAAGCTGTTGATCCTTGTCATATTCGCTCCCTGGACGAAGTCCTCATGACCCGTGAGGAACTTCGTGAGCTGGTCAAACAGGAAGGAGAGCTTCAGTGTTTTGTATTGCAGCTTATGGCTGACCCGGCATGCATCGATCCCCTCGTCGCTGCTCTGAACGAGATGGGCATAGGATTCACAACAGAGGAACAGGCCCGCTTTGATAAGATCATCGATTCCTCCAAGACGTTTGAGGAGCGAACACCTGCTTATCCCCCGGCCCGCGCTGTGCTCCATCGCATTCATCTCAAACCAGGTGCGGCACCCACACACTCACCAATGTATAGAATGGGCCCAAGCGAGCTCAAGGAGCTCAAGCAAATCCTCATTTCCCTGCTAGACTCTGGTCTTATAGAACCCAGTAATAGTCCCTTCTCCAGGTGTCCTTCTGGTCCCCAAGCCCAACGGCAAGTGGCGACTAGTTACGGACTACCGAAAGCTGAATGATATTACCATCAAGTCAAAATACCCCCTTCCTAGGATAGATGACATTTTCAACAAAGTCCAAGGTGCAACGTGCTTTACTGTCCTAGATTGTGCAGATGGCTTTTGGCAGTTGCGTATCGCTCCCGAAGATTGCGCAAAAACGGCCTTCGCCACCCCATTCGGCCACTATCAATTCAGAGTAGCAGCCATGGGTCTCTGTAATTCTCCTGCCAGCTTTCAGATGTTGATGAATGAAGTTCTACGTCCTGTCATGGGCACGTCTCTACTGCCCCAAGTGCCTCAGGACCTCAAAGACCCAGATCCAGCTGCTGCTCCTGTCCCCATTGCACCTCACAAACGACAATGCGCTGTACCATATATGGACGACATCCTCATTTATTCTCGAACCTTTGATGATCATTGTGAGGATGTACAAGCTGTTCTCGACATTATGGAAGCCAACCATTTGTGGGCCCGCCGAGCCAAGGTTCGTGCTGGCCGAAGTGTACCATTTCTCGGCCACATCCTGTCCGATAAGGGTGTCGCCACAGATCCTGAGAAAATCGCATCTGTACAAGAATGGCCTGTCCCAACGGACGTCAAGAGCATTCGTAGCTTCCTAGGAATGGCATCCTACTATAGGCGATTTATCCCCCGCTTTGCAACCATTGCCGCTCCGATTAATCACCTCTTGAAGAAGGACGTGCCCTTTGATTGGACGCCGGAGTGCCAGCAAGCCTTTGACCTTCTCAAGTCCCGTCTGACCACAGCCCCGGTGCTGATCTTGCCTGACCCCAGCAAACATTTTGTGGTGGCGTGCGATGCCAGCAAGGTGGCCATCGGCGGTGTGCTACTCCAGGACCATGGAAACGGCCTACAACCGATAGAGTACATCTCACGCACTATGATTCCTGCAGAGCGCAACTACCCCGTACATCAACAAGAGCTCTTGGCTCTCGTTTACTGCTGCCATACGTGGAAACACCATCTGCTGGGCGCGCAATTTGATGTGGCCTTGAGTGAGACCAATGAGGCAGACCCGTATCGCCTGATAATTCATACGGACCACCGCCCTTTAACACACGTGCTGACACAACCCAATCTGGTGCCCCGCATGGCCCGTTGGCTGGAATTTCTAGCCCAGTTTGCCCCTTTTAAAATCCAATATGTAAAGGGGGCTGAAAACATTGTCCCAGACGCGCTGTCCCGGCGCTCTGACTATTTCTTTTACTCTGACATGGACGTGCTGAATACCACGGTGGTCCCCTCTCCTATCCCAATTGTACCATCCTATGGTGCTACCCCGGACACCGAGGAATATCATGACTTATTTCATGTCCCCATGGCCCTGCCCGACTTGCAGTCCTACTGTCCTCTTGCGTCTGAGGGCAGGTCTATACCTCCGGTAGGGGGGGAGGGATCTGACCCAGAGATTCAAAAACTTTTGCGCGTCCCTCTGTGTCATGTGGCCAAACAGGTTTATAAACCTTTAGAACATGTGGGGGAGCCCCTATTATTCGGTAAGGCTGCGGCTGACGTTTTCAAGCCAAAAGCCGACACCGACGTCGCCATGCCTGACTCTGACCTCGAGCGGCTGATTAGTCGTTTCACGGTAACCGAGCCAGAGGCACAAGCCGCTGTAGCTGCTCACCCCCAACGGATGGGAGACTATCCTTGTCGGTTCGAGGGAGGTTTTCTGTACGTCCAGCTCCCGTCTAAAGCGTGGAAATTGTACGTTCCAGCCTTATGTCGCCCATCCCTTCTTTACGAGCTCCATGACGCTGCTCTGGGCGGTCACAAGGGCTCCCAGCGCCTAGTGGAGATCCTCCGCCGGTCGTACTACTGGCCACATATGCGTCGCGACGCCGAGGAATACGTTCGTACGTGCCAGTCTTGTCAGATTATGAAGCCCCATAATACCGGGTCCCAAGCGGAGCCCCAAGAGATCCCTGACCCATTGCGCCCGTGGGACAGCATTATGATGGACTTCGTAGGCCCATTTAAGAAGTCCCCTAAGGGCAATGCTCAGATCCTTGTTTTTGTGGATCGCCTTACTAGGCGCTGCCACTTGGTGCCATGTCCCTTGACCCTCACCTCTCGTGACTGTGCCCTATTATACCTGCAGAACGTTTTCAGATATCATGGTCTTAGCCGGCAGTTCATTGCTGATCGTGATAAGCTGTTCACTGCCTCTTTCTGGCAAGAGTTCTTCGCAGCCTTGGGCACCAAAGTACACCTTGGCACCGCCTACTACAGTTCGTCCTCCCATCTGGTTGAGCGTCTTACACTAGGAAGGGGTCTGTGACATTTTGTGATATTTTTTTATCACAAAATGTCACTTTTGTGACATTTTGTGATAAAAAAATGATAAAACGTGACAAAATGTGACAAAATGTGATAAAACTGTGACAAATTGTGATCGAGACATGTCATGATTGTGACAAAACGTGACAAACGTGATAAAACCAGCATATTTTGTGATAACGTCATTATCACAAAATGTCAAAGTGTCACAAAATGTCACAAACCCACAGAAAAACAAAATGTGATAAGGTGATAAATCACAACCACTCAGGGGAAGTGATATATCACAAAGCACGCATAATGCACATCCGCAGCAAGGAAGTGCGTGCATGCCGCAGCAGAGATGGAGAAGGAAAAGGCCAAGGTGGGACACGGCAAGGTGGCAATGCCAGGAGAGACAACACGTGCAGCGGTACGGGGCAAGCTTTCAAAGGATGACACCAAGAACTCGCCACTGAGAAAGTTCTTAAGCGCAGGTGACAACTTGAAAAACCAGAGGGGGGTACTGAAAGGAACTGACAAAACAAGCTGGAAACACCCTTAGGTGCATGATAAAATGCACCACAATGTCATGTGCCGTGGGAGACATGGTTTATTGCAAAAATATCGACTGGGATGTTAAGAAAAACACCAATATTGAACATTCAGGGCAATCGTCATCACGGTCATCAAGTGTCAACCTCCGACCCATCGCTGGCCAAGCATCCATCATGCTGATCAAAGGTGGCATCGTCAATATCTACACTAAATCACAACACTGCATCATGCATCCATTGCTCTGAGCTCACAACACTGGTATGATAAAATGGCAACGGGGAGTGAACATGTTCAGATGGCATGCAACAACCCGATGAAATGGCACAACTGATCAAATACGAACACCAACTGTATTGATACACACACAAGGAACGGTGCACTCAAGCATGGCTGTGGGTGGTGTGCAAAATGGACACCCACAATCATCTCACAAATGCAATATAAAATCTGTTGACCGACAAGCACAACGGGGCTCAACAGTCCTCGTCATCAAAGTCATCATCCTCATCATCACTGAAACCATTACGAGGGCTGTCCCAGCCACCATTGCTGAAATATCTGGATGACTCTCTAGAAACAATCACAGGACACTGTCGAGTGCTACGGCAATGTGACCAAGGCTCAGAGCCTACAAAATCTGCATCCGCATGTGGCCTCTCGCCGTGTTGGACTGACGGATGTGCCCAGCCCGACTGTGTTAGGTATATTGCCTGCATGCAAGACAAAAATACATCATCCGGCAAAGCACGCATCGGTACACACAAAAATTTGTTAGTGAGATGAAGCCACGCGCTGGACGCGCCAACAACTGTCAACTTTGCATGACTTCAGTTCACTTGTATGTAAGGATGCGGGGGAGATCGCAGCAGTTGCGTGGCTATCTATGAGTACCGGCCTAGTTTTAGGACAAAGAAGGTGAGATACTGGGCCAAGAGAGAGACAGGGGTGCTCGAGAAAAAAATTGGCCATGGATGTTCACCTAAATTGTATCTACATGCCTCACAAGTTGTAGGGAACTGCACACCCAGGAATCCTGGAGTCGCAAAGGTTCCCTAACATCCCAAGAGGCCTCACAATCTACTTCATTGCAATCTCTGTATGGTTAATACGGCAATAAGAAAGAAACGCGTGATTAGTGCCAAGAAAAAGCAAGGCCAATCAACCAACAATATGCCCCGTTACAGGTAGGATGAACTCTAACGAGGCTGAAGGCTCTACGTCTGCAATTGACACTAGCAGGAGTCGTTCAGGGTGGGGTGTGGGGGGGAGGGAATGACAAAAAGCTGTGATCTGAGCAAAAAGGATAAATATGCAAAGATGCTACCCATGCAAGGAAGCGAGACATAGTCCAGCAATGCCAGGAATGTCAGCCGAGGCTACTGGATTGCAAAGAAGGTTCTACCGACAGCGAAGGAATTGGTACGAATAATGCCAACTATTTGTAGCTGAGAGCATCACCAGCGGGCTACAAAAAAATCATGCACGGAAGCTGGAAGAACAAGGCCAATGGTGGCTGACGCGCACAGCACGTTGATAATTTGAGGAATGAGCACTACATAAAGAATGATCACCGTTGCTCACCATCAAGAATTCGCCGCGCTGGACAGGCGACCAAGAGCTTGTCGCTGCCACATGCGATGGGGCCGCGTGCAAGCCCAACGGTATTAGGCATCACAAGTACACGCGCAAAATTGACACCACAATGGCAACACAGATGCACACATACGAATGTATAACGACCGAAAGCATAAACAGAGAATCAGTTGGTTAAGACAAGGAAAGTGGCGCAAGAGCAGCCCATGTCATGCAACTCTCAATCTGAACAAGGTTATGCCCTTCATGAAAACTAAATCAGATGTCGTTTGCATAGTCTATTGACCTTGTACGAATGAGATAGTGAAACTGCTGCAGCATTCATGGCAAGCACGGCTAACTTGGCATGAAACCGAGCGGCCCACAGCAGCCTTGGCCCTAGGGCGATACGTGAGAATGCCACGTGCGTACGGCATGCATGTTAAAGTCGATGCAAACTTATTAGTATTTCAGGCGAGGAATTCCTTGCTCACCTCAACTGGTAAAGAGTGGGCAGCTTCTGGATGTCCGAATGTGCTGTGCGTACCACTGAGCGAACAGATCGATTAAAGCTTTATTCTAGACCATGCCTATGTTTCTCCCCCGATGGCTGCTTGTAGCCTTGTCCGAGCTCGCTCCTGAATTCATTTGAGACGACGCCCTAATGGCTACATAAATCACGACGGTCATCAGTGAGCCTATGCTCCTATTCCAACCACCACGTGCGTTCATACAGAAGCGACATTGCTGGAAATCAAAAGGCACATAATCCCGCCTTGGCTGCGAGCCGATCGCAGCTCCCTTCCACCTTTCCCACCTGTGCAGCGTGGATAGATGTGCAACTCTAAGGTCTTTTTTTTTTCGCGTCGTCTTAACTTCAACTTCAACCGTAACACCCGCGCAACCACTGGAATTAGGGCTCGCAATTCGCCAAGTCCCATCAACGTCGCAAAGTCTGGTGTCGTCGCTCTTCCTGTCATCAATCATTAGTGCCCAATACTATCGTCATTACTGTCGTCATTAGAGGCCCTTTAGGCCTTTACTATCGTCAGTCACTCGCTTTGTGACGATAATAACGTACGGTAGATGGCATCAGTCGTACTTCCCGCCCCCCCCCCTGCCCACGTCCCCTTCCGATTTCTCCGCTACTACATCTCGCCCCAAGTAGAAGTTTGCATTTTGCCATACATTAGGAATAACTGACTGACGAAACTAGTAAAAAGACGACTGACATGACTCTCTAGTATCGCTTGGTTGGGACCGCTGGCCTGGAATCGTAACTGTTAGCCGTACCGTTCAGACTACAGTCCACAGCAGCCCCTAGCTTGGGAGTCTGGAATGAATGGACAAAAATCTTTCGCAACATGCGCAAGTCTGGAATCAACCCGTCAGGATCCTTGCGCAAAATTCAAATATTACGCCGAAACCGATGGCAAACGACTAGGTGCACGCAATGGCTAAGGCAGTGAGGGGCTGAGGGTACGCTCGAGCGAAGGGGCCACCTAGTTTTATGTAACCACAGAGTGTGCAATAACAAACGGGGCTGCAGGTCCACGAAACGACGTGATTTCTCTAGCAATTGCGGCGTAGCAGTTTGGATCATGATGTAGGTGCACTTAGGATGTATGTCGAGTTTAATTAAGCATGGAGGTAGCAATGAGGGACTGAGACACATCATATCCAGTTCTGAATCAAGCCGTTCTTTACGCTGAAACACAGCGCAAGCAAGATCTCCGGAACCTGCCGCCAAGCTCCTTAGCCGCTAAGGTTAGCAAAATTCTGCCAGCTTCTTTTACAGCGGTTAGCATGCCGTGCTCATGTGTATGAGGCCATTTCATGGCGGCCGGGTAAAGCTGGCCATGTCTTTGAGAGCTTTGAATATGTATTCTCTGAAGGCTTTCAATACCATGGTGCTTTCTGCGCTCGGCATCTTATGTGTGCCTTCGAATTGCCGTTTTCCTCTTCAATTGCGCGTGTACCTGCGGGTGACTGATACCGTTGGGCTGGCCTCACCTGCGGCCTACCCGCGAATGGCAGGCTAGCTCCTGGTCGAGACTTGTGGTGAGTAGTGGGTACCATCGCATACCTGGAGTCTGTACTTTGTTATCGACGTGCTGTATGTGGCATTGCTAGAATGCATCCAGTTCTTCCTGTTTCTAACTCCAATTACTTGGCATTTTTGCAATCATGCTCCGCCTACATTTAAACACACATGCGTTGCATTTTTTCATAAGGCTTCTTTGTTGTTGAAAGCCGTAAACTGTCTTTCTGCTATTTACATCCCGTCTGCCGCGACTTTCTCCGGTTTTCCCCCATTGACCCCATCTCTGCTGCACTTTCCATCAGCTCCTTTTTGTTGACAATCAGCGCTTTTAACCTTGTTAGCAAATTGTAAAAATGACACTGTCTAATATATATGAGAAAAATCCTTGTGCCTATTTTTATTAGGAGTTCAGTCATTGGGCTCTAGGAGACATGTGTGATCAACTTTGAGGCTCGTCCTTTGGGATAAAACCTCCAAAGAGTCACACCACTGGACAAGTTATCTTGAACCAGAACTTTTTGTTGGAACACTGACTGAGAGCAGCACGCTTAAGGTTTTGTAAGAAAATCATTTTTTCTCTGAAACGCCATAGCTCCTTTCTAATCATTGTGATTGTGTTGCGTATTCCTTGTCAGTCAGTTAGTTATGTATTCCTTATCATGGGACAGGCGGAGGGGGGCTAATAATTCCTCATGGGGGCAGCAAGGGAGTTGTAGCACACGCAGTTATGAGCTTTGCTTCTTTCAACATGTTGCTCATAATATCCAATTTCGTGGTTTCTTGGTCTTTGGTATCTTCATAATAGTAGTGCTAGGGTCTCACTTGGTCACCCTTACAATGTTAGTGCCCTTCAGCAATCTCATTTTTAGTCAAATTAGGCTTCAATGGTCATCGATTTGAAATGGGAAGCGTAGTGAAGGCCGGTTCACGCCGAGAGAAACGCAGCGCTGCCGATCCAAGAGTGCAGCCGTGCACGAAGCTCGCAAAGCGGCCTGCAGCAGCACCACCACCGCCGGCAGCGCCGACAATCCTGCCCCCGACAGCACTCCCTTCAACAACCGCCACAGCATCGGTGCCATCATCCATGTTGCCTGCGCAAAGAGCAGATGAAGACATGGCCTCGGTAGAGGCGGCGCTGGCCGCGCTCCTTGCCAAGAAGGAGGCAATGATTGCAGCCAGAAAGGCGGCCGATGTCTCCCATGCAACCCCTGAAGTAAGTCTCAGGAGTGGGTGGGGTTGTAAACCTGGACATGGTTATGAGTGGTGTGATTTGGGGGGTTGCAAACAGGGGTAGTTCATGAGTGGGCAGAGTGGGGGCTGTGGGAAATTGGGGTTATTTATGAGTGGAGGGGCTGTAAACTGGGTTGTTTTTTAGTGGGCTGAGCGGGGGCTGTTGGGGGGTTGTAGCCGCGTTATTTATGTGGGCTGGGCGGGGGCTGTCGGAAACTGGGATTATTTATGAGTGGGCAGTGTGTGAAACTGTTTTTTTTTTTTTTTAACAACTGGTTGAGGAGGTTGTAAACACTTGGGATTATTTATGGGGGGGGGGGGGGGACTGTAAACTCGGTGGCATTTGAGGTGGCTGAGTGGCGCACTCGTTTTTCATAGCCCCCGGGGGCTGTGGAGAACTGGGGTTAACATGAGGGGGAGGTTGTAAACTGCATGGGTGGTTTATGAGTGGGCTGAGTGGGGGGCTGTAGGAACCTGGGGTTATTTATGAGAGGGGGGGTCTAAACTGGTGTGGTTTATGTCAGAGTGGGCTGAGTGGGGCTGTGGGAAACTGGGATAATGTGTGGGTGGGGGGTTGTATTTAACTGGATTGTTTATGAGTGGGCTGAGCAGGGGCTGTCATAAACTGGGATTATTTATGAGCAGGCAGTGTGTGAAAAGTGGGATTTTTTTGTTTTTGATTACTGATTGAGGGGGTTGAAAACCATTGGGATTATTTATGAGGGGGGGCGGGTTGGAAACTGGGTGGTTTATGGGTGGCTGAGTGGTGACTGTGGGAAACTGGGGTTATTTATGAGAGGGGGGTCTAAACTGGGGTGGTTTATGTCAGAGTGGGCTGAGTGGGGGCTGTGGGAAACTGGGATAGTGTATGAGTGGGGGGGTCTAAACTGGGTTGTTCATGAGTGGGCTGAGCGGGGGCTGTCAGAACCTGGGATTATTTATGAGTGGGCAGTGTGTGAAACTGGGATATTTTATATTATTATTTTTAATGAGTGATTGCAATTTTACAACCCCCTCATGAGGGGGTTGTAAACACTGGGATTATGAGTTTGCGGGCGGGGAGGCCGCCTTGCTGTTCTTGAAACCCATTCAAGGATGTTCTAGGCAACACGTTGATTTTGATGTGCAACATTTCTATTGATCGAGGCTGTGAAAGGCTATGACACATCTTGAGTGTTTAAACTTGCCTTTTTTTTCTGCTCACAGGGAGACAAGGTGCCGGCCTCCTCGTCGTCGTCCACTTGACATCGTCATCTAGGCACTACGGCTGCGCATGTTTGTTTTTGTTTTCTTGATCTATACCGAGCGCTTTCTTGTTCATGAATTGGTTACTAGGGTGCGGTGGCAGATGAGACAATTGACACCAACCATCCGTTCATGTTTCTTGCGCATGTGCGTTTTTTAATGCATTCCAGGAACATTCCGAGATTTCTGTCACGCAACGACAAGCGCCAAGCCGGCGTTTGCAAATTGTCACTGATCGATAATCACTGTTGAAGAATGAAGAATGAAGAATGAAGATCTGTTACATTTATCTTTATATTTGTAATAAAGAAATCGCGAGGCGTGCTTTTCATCCGTTTTGCTTTGGAATGTGTTCTGATATATCTGTGTGACATGTCACGATATATCTGTGTGATATGTCATGATCGCCCGTGGTTTTATGTCACTGTTTTCTCCCTAGATTTATCAGTGACAATGTCACGGATTTTGTCACCCTTTTTTCCTGATATATCAGTGACAATGTCACGGATTTTGTCACCCTTTTTTCCTGATATATCAGTGATAATGTCACGGATTTGTCACCCTTTTTTTCGTGATATATCAGTGATAATGTCACGGATTTGTCACCCTTTTTTTCGTGATATATCAGTGATAATGTCACGGATTTTGTCAGTGCGTTTTGTCAAGTCGTGATATTGATATTTTGTGATAATTTCCTTGTTTTTGTCACAAAGATAATCACAGAATATGCTGGTTTTATCACATGATTTGTCACGAAATGTCACAGAATATCACAGTTTTGTCACAAAAAATCACAAAGTGTCACATTTTGTCACATCCACATCACAAAATGTCACGTGATATGTCACAAAATATCACAAAATGTCACACCCCCCTTCCTAGTGTAACCGTGTGGTTGAGGAGGCCCTCAAGCATTACGTGAGTAGTGATGGTGGTGATTGGGAGGATTACTTACCCCTCATAGAGTTCTCCCTCAACAACTCTCCACATTCTGCTCATGGGATGACCCCCTTTCTGCTCGATACTGGACAGCACCCACGGTTGACTCCCACGGATTTGCTGACTAGTCCCCTTCTTACCCAGGACACACTCGAGCGCAGCACCATTCAAGGAGTGAATGAGCTGTTGAGTAAGATGGTTAAGTCCCATGAGAGCGCAGTGATCGGCTATCGTGCCGCTCGACAGAAGTACATGGCCCGCATCCGCGCCTCCCTTGACCGTCGCACTCCGCCTATTCAGGTAGGCGATCTTGTCCTGGTAGAAGGTCCCCAGCTCGGCCGTTTTGCTCACAAGGTCGAAGCTGATCTCAAGGTAAAATTGCGCCCTCACTTCCTTGGACCCTATAAGGTAGTGGAGCAGCGCGGTGATGTCACCTTTCGCGTAGCTGTCCCTGAAACATGGGGCACCTCCGGTGTTTTCCACCGCAATCAACTCAAGCTCTACCACCAGAGTTCGTTTCAGGGACGGGAGACCCCTCCGGCGCCCTTGGAACACAATCCGGAGACGGGAGACGTGGAGGATGAAGTGGCTGCAATCACTGGCCACCGCGACGTCAAGAAGGGTCGCGGAAACCTCCGCCAATACCGCGTCAAATGGATGTATTCCAGGACAGATGTAGAGAACAGTTGGTTCTCCGAGAAAGAGTTGGAAGGGTGTGCCCGTCTGTTGTCTGAATACAAGGCCTCTCTCAAAAACAAGTAAGCTTACAGAAGTTCCTGGATTGTTGTGCGTTCGGTTGGTTGTCCCCTCCCATGTCAACAGATGTCACCACGCGGCAAAGAACCGCAGAGGAACCCCAGCCCGCCACGCAATCCGGGCGGAAGCGTCCCCGTGAAAGTACCGATTGAGGAAGAATCGGGCTCTGAACCGGAGGAGCATTATGAGGAGGAGCATTATGAGGAGGAGCATTATGAGGAGGAGGATTATGAGGAGGAACAGTATGAAGAGGGCCAGTTCGAAGAAGAGTATGAGGAGAACCCTGAGTTCACGCATGCTGAGTCTTACCCGGTTGAGGCCGACCCGACCTCCCACGAGTGCAGGCGTACCAACCTGAGCAACCATGTCCAGATGGTCCAGGTGTTCTCCCTCTCCCGAGCATGGAGCCCTCCCCGTGGATACAAGCGCAGCCCGGCCCGTCACAGCCAGTCGGGTATGTGTTGGCGCCGCCATGGACTCCGCAGGCTTCACCGTATGGTGGCTATGGAATGGTGCCCGCTGGTTATCCTGTCTACCACCCGTCATCAGATCCATCCGGTTATGCTATGCCTGCACTCGCGAGCCCAAGCGACTTGGCCGATCATGATAACAAGCGGATCGACCGGTTGTGCTCTACTACTATGGAGCAAATGCTTAAGCTTATGACCCAATCGGCTGTAGCCCCTGGCGCCGCCAATCCCACGGCTGGCAACGGCTCCATCGCTGGCGTAGCAGTAAGCGCCTCACCCCTGCCTGTGGTCCAGGTACCAACAGTGGCCCCTGAGTCTGCTGTGGCCCCTGAGTCTGCTGTGGCCCCGCATGAGTCTGTTGTGGCCCCTGAGTCTGCTGTGGCCCCTGCGCAGTGCAAGAATCCCCCGTCAACCCCGATGCCGAAAGCTGAGCCTGCTTCTTCGGGAAATCCCGTGTCGGCCACCCCAGCCGCGTCTTCAGCATCGTCGATGCAGTCGCCCACCGCGACCTCCATCCGGAAGACTTCGGAGCTCCCTGGCGCTTCCATTGGCCCAAGTAGCGGTTTCGCTTCGCGTCCTGTGGGCCGTGGAGGTGGTAGGGGTATGGCTTTTCAGCGGCCTATGGCATCTTCCATGTTTGTGCCCCGCTCTGTTGCCCTCAACGCCGGGCGCACCAGGCGAGGGGGATTCGCCTCGGCAGCCCCACGGCCAGTGAAGGAGGCTCCCGATACTTCCTACACGGGGGGAGGTCCCGCGTCAACTCCAGCGACCGGCGCGGAATCTGTGCGACCACCAACAGGTTTGACATCCCCCACGACCTTGGCCCTAGCCATGGCAGGATTGTACAATCTGCCCGAGCCGCTTGGTCAGATTCATATACCCATGCTTCCCAGTGATGAGCATTTCGGTCCGCCGCCCCGAGTTGCAGCGCCCGCGGCCCCTGAGGATGCGACTCTGCCACAAGACGTCCCGCCGCCCCCTTGGGGCCTAGTGCCGTTTTATCGGCCGGCAGCAATGTCTATGCATCATGTGATAAGGGTCAGGTATACCAGTTTCAGCGGGCTTGGACGGATCCCATCGTCCAGACGGGACAATTCGCCTATCCGGACGATGTGACAGTCGACGCTGTTCAAGGCGTGTACTTTTACCGCCAAGTGCCGGGTCTGGAGCACCCTGCACACCTGGAGATAATCACCCAGCTGGAGCCGCTGCGACCTGCCCCTGTCCGACCCTTGGTCACGAACGACGACCCAGACGTGCGCGTGACACCTGACCTCCCGCACCTGGAGGATTTCACTCGACTCCCTCGGATCATGTGGGTCTACACCGAGAACGGCAATCAACATCGCGTCCGAGACTTCAGATACATGCCACGTTCCGGAGAGCAATTGTTCGAGGTACTGTACCCACCTGAGATGGTGCGTGGTCTGACAATGAGTGACGTTAATACGATGCGCCTCGCAATCGTCCGTGCTGTGCGACCCTTCCTACAAAGGTTTCAGTGTGGATTCATTGATTGGGCACGCTTGCACGTGGTGATTACCCGCCACCAGTATCTTTGGGCCTTTCTGGGCCTGCTGCCTGAGAACGTCTGGGAGGACGTCTATCTCCGCAGCGAGCGCCCTCCCCTGGGTGTCCGTGGAGACGTGCAACGTGACTATACTCGCGCCGTGCTCAACGCCCGAGGAATGTTTCAAGGTGATCCGGAGTAGATAGAAGGCCTTACGCCGCCCGGGATGACCCTGTACTCGTGTAGGGGTCCCGGTAGATAGCCAGCATGGAGGACTGGAAGGATGGAAACCATGGGAATGACTCTGTAGAGAGAATTGAGCAGCCAGCAGGCAAGGTAGCGTTCCCGCCCGCACCTTGGCCGAAGGAGGCCCGGCACCGTCTGTGTCGGGACAGTCCCCGCCGCCTCATGCGATCTCTAGTCAGGTGGGCCGGCCCCCGCCCCTGACGCCCAAGTTACACGAGACGCGTGGTTCTGGCGACTGCTTGATCCTACGGAGAACCTCTTGTGGTCGAAGTCTAGAAGCTCCAACATGCGATAGGAATTTGTTCGTCCCTTCGGCTCTTACGCCATAACTCCCGCCTTGTGACGAGGGGGAGTTGTGTTGCATCCCAAGGCAACAATACTGTAGCAGGATAAAGTGATCAACGTGTGACAGTCCGCCGCTGGAAGCGGACAAAACGGACAAGTATTTTTAGAGTTAGATGGAGCCGATCGGAGGGGACCGGCCCGGTCACTGTCCGTTTGGTGTGGTAGAAGTATAGTCGCGTGGCACACTATTTTGTACACTTCTGAGCCGACCAAGAGTCGTCAGATATTTTGTGTGTGTGCCAAACGACCCTAAGTGTGTGATCTATGTTTGTTCAGGGCCGGTTGGCCCGGTGTCTGTTTGTGTGGTCAAGAGACAAGTTGTAGCGCGTGGCGGCGACGCACGCCACGCGGTTGTCAAAGTATATGGATGGGGAAGGTGGCCCAACCTTCCCACGCGTTCATGCTTCCTGAGCCTGCGTCATCCATTTAGTTCTTCCCCCTCTTGTCCCGATTGTAGTTGGCCCCGGACCCGTTTATTATTAATGAAATAACGACGTTGGCACGCGAGATTTCCAAGTTGCAACCCATTGTCCAACGGGTTAAAGATTCTTTCCTGATACCTTGATCAGGACCCGGCCCGGGTCTGATCACAGGTCCGGACGTAACACCTGACCATCCTGTGCCAGTCCTGCACGGTCAGAATATGCTTCTGAGATCCACCTGGGTCCACATCACCAGGTCCTACCTCAGGCTCAGCACCGCCATGGCGGGCACGTTGGCGAGTAACCACTGCAGCTACAGCTGGCATACTCTCTGTGGTAACCAAGCTTGCCCCATCGTGTCCAATAGGCTCTGTCACTAGAGCATGGGGCTGCCCCTCACTGCCGTCACTAGCAGCTACATTACACACCCCTGGGGGCACCCTCCAGGGTTCAGGGATGTGTGCAGGCTCAAGTCAATGATCAGCAGCCTTGCCCTTGCCCTTATCCTGGGATGGACCAGCCTTGTCCTTGCTGCCACCCTGAGCTGGCTTGCTCTGACCTTCCTGCCTCAGGTACGAGGGACACTCATTCCTGAAGTGACCCTTCCCTTGGCAGAAATAACATTCCACCTGACTGATGTCCCGTGAGGTCCCACTGCTGGGCCCAGCCTTGGGAGGACCACCCACCCTCTTGAAGTCAAACTGGGACTGTGGATGTCCCGACTTCGGCGGTGTCCCCCGTCCAGCCATTCTGTCACGCCCCCTCCTGGACCTTCCTCGACCCCTTGAAGAGGTCTCAGGCCCTCTCGAGGGCGCTGGGCCCCCGTGGCCCGATCCCCTCATGGACTTAACCGCAGGTTCAGCGGCCTCCTCGTCGACCCCTTGACGAGGGCGCTTACCACCCACGTACTTGCCGCTGAAACACTCATACAACTGGTCCGTCCACTATACTTTTCGTCCGAGGGTGGTAAAAAGCATCCGAGGCGTAAATTACGAGGTGGTAATTTACCGTCAAGACTACTCTTACAGTTTAGATACTACGTCGTAGTCTGTGTCGTAAGTTACGAACTAGATCCGAGGTGAGATCCGACGTAGTAATTTACGAGGTAGTAATTTACGAGGTAGTAATTTACGAGGTAGTAATTTACGAGGTAGTAATTTACGAGGTAGTAATGTACGAGGTAGTAATTTACGAGGTAGTAATTTACGAGGTAGTAATGTACGAGGTAGTAATTTACGAGGTAGTAAGGTACGAGGTAGTAATTTGCGAGGTAGTAATTTACGAGTTGGTAATTTACGATCCCGGTACTCGGTCCCGTAGGTTACGACGTCGTATGCTTCTCGCGTACACTACCGGTACTACAATCATGTCGCTATGTCGTTCTGAATTGCAGTACGCATGTCACTTTGATTTCACTTATCATTTCGGTCAACCTAACCCCTAACACCCATTTACCCGGGGGAAAAAAATGAATGGCATTTGCAGCAAGGCTCATGCAAGACGAGTTCCTATTTCATAAAAAATTTCATTATTAAATGCAGGATTACATGTCATGCACAAAAATCCAACGCCTTCACAGAAAATAGCATATCAAGTCTTCTGACGACAATATCAAGTCAATATCAAATTCGTGGCTTCTCTTCGTGGCTTGAAATACTGTTTCCATGCGGTGCTTAGGACAGCTCCGGGGATGTCGGCACCGCACAGAAGCTCCATCCGGGAGCAAGTGCGCCGGGGGAAGATGTTGTACATCCAGAGCTCGATATGTGCGGGAAGCCGTCGTGTTGGAAACCGAGGTGTCTGCACATAATTCCGCGCGCAGGCAGCTTGTGCCTTTACGGGGGAAGACCTGCGACACAAAAACCGTGTCCGGACAATGCAATACGGAGAAATGGCAACGGCAGATGGAGTCGGCTAAGGCCGCTTGTAAGGAAAGTGATTTTTAATGCACGAATAAATGTATAATGCATGCTACATCGCCATCGCTTGGGCGGTGAAAAGACAAGGACCAACCACATGCCCCCACCTACCCTTCGTGCATCCCGCCCTTGACGAGGCACAACCATGTGCCCCCACCTACCCTTTGTGCGTCCCTCCCTTGACAAGAAACAAGCACGTGCACCTATCTAACCTTTGTGCATCCCTTCCTTGGCAAGGAACAAGCACACCCACCCACCTACTCCACATGCATCCCTCCCTTGACAAGGAACAAGCACGATCACCCAGCTACCCACTAGCACGGCAGCAAGGCAGACCTTACAATGGCAAGTGATGTTTATCGGTAGAAACTGTTAGACAACTAGCAAACGAGCCAGCCGGTGAAGAGCAAGGCACGCATGCAAGGAATTTGTCGTTGCCTATGTCTACGCTTGTGTTTGTCACTGCAGTTGAAATCTGCATTTGCATCAGCAGGCCCGATCGAACCCCATGTCGCCACCCGCATTTCCACTTATACTTCACGGCCCCTTATTCTTCTCTTGTGCCTGCCTTTGCCCTAACTGTTACCCTAGCATCTGCCCTTGCCCCTATCCTTTGATCCCCAGTGTTTGCCGTTGCCCTCATCCTTTCCCTAGTGCCTGCCCTTGTCTTCATCTTTTCCCTTGTGCCTGCCCTTGCCCTTGTCCGTTCCCTCGTGCTTGACTTGTCCTAATCTCTTTCCCTTGCGCCTGCCCTTGCCCTTATCCGCTTCCCTTGTGCCTGCCCCTGCCCTTGCCCTTGTCATTTCCCTTGAGCCTGCCCTTTTGGCAAGCACAAGTGCCTTTGTCCTTTCCTTGGCCTTGTGCTTGCTCTTCCAGTTTCCCTTTCCTTTGCTCGTGCGGTTGCCTTTGCTCTTACCCGGGTGCTTGCCCTTGCCGTTTGCAAGCTGCATTATTGTCTTAGCAAGCTAGCAAGTGCAAACTGGCACTGAGCCAGAAATGCAAGCAAAGCAGCCAGTGTAAATAAGGATGGACGGGAACAGTAGAAAGCTAGGGGTGGCAACGGTGCTAGAGCTCATGGCAACAAGGTGGTCCCATTCTTGCTGCATTGGGTGCGTTGCGTGGGTGGGATATTGCGAGAGGGGGACATTCTTGCCTTGGTTGTGTTTTCACATGCACCCGGTGCTTGAATTTATGCGTGCAAGGGTGGCTGGTATCCCAACCAACAGCCTAAGAGGAAAAAGAGTGCTTAGAAAGCAAGAATGACTTAATGTTGGTAATAGCAGTGGCGGCGGCAGCAAAAACTGTTGTTATAGATGCAAGCTACAACACTGCGGATGGTTTCTCACACTAATGTGGATAATGATAATGCATGCCACTTAACGGGACCATATAAACCACAACAAGAATAAATCGTGAGAGCAAAAGAAAGGGGAGTACAAAATGGCCGGCTTACCTAGCTACAGCAAAAAAATTACATGAAAAACAAGATAACTCACCTTTGTCGCAGCAGTGACCATATCAGACAGCTCACAAAAACTTGTTGATCCTTGAAACTTCCTGCTTGAAGGCAGCCACCAACGGTCTGGAGTTTTCACCCCAGTCCTTCTCAACAGCCAAGGAAAAGGGAAAGAGAGAGGAGGGGTGCGGGAGGGACAAGAGAGCGGGGGTGGGAAGGGAGAGAGAGAGAGAGAGAGAGAGAGAGAGAGAGAGAGAGAGAGAGAGAGAGAGAGAGAGAGAGAGAGAGAGAGAGAGAGAGAGAGAGAGAGAGAGAGAGAGAGAGAGAGAGAGAGAGAGAGAGAGAGAGAGAGAGAGAGAGAGAGAGAGAGAGAGAGAGAGAGAGAGAGAGAGTAGGAGAAGTGCGGGTGGGGGTGGGAGAGGTGGGATGGAAGATTCACTACGTTAGCAGGCGACTAAACTGCTACAATGACACAAAACCACGGAGCTAGGCCCTTCACTCCATCAGATCAGAGTGAAAACCCATGTTGAAACTGGGACAAATGCCATTAGAATGTTACTATGACCGTGGCTAGTAAACGTGAATTGACACCCAGGTTGTGACTTCAACGATTGGAGGCAACCTTGCCAAGTCTCCCAAATGCAGTCGGCTAGACAAGCTTCACAAAAAACGCAGCAAACATGTTAACGTTGCTAATATTCCAACGACGCGCATCCGCAGTCCGGCTGCCAATGAAGTCTTCTTGGTCGCCAGCTGTGCACAGAGGAGTAACCGCTAGAGACGCCAATTTGCGAACAACTCATTACAATTACAAAGCGCAGGAAGCAGATGGCTATGCATCAACAATTACTTCCGCTCGCCCTCGTATTTAGCCAGGTCTATCTGCCCAAACTGGGTAAATGTTTTGCGATCGGTGAAATTGGCACTCTAGTGACTTACTTTCCCAGAAAGTGTCCATTCACACGACAACCGACTCACGCTCACACGTCGTGAGGAGTTGCCGATAGGATAAAGAAGCCGAACGATGAATTGCTGTACATAAATGCCACGCTAACGGCGTCGTGAACTGACTTCTTGCAATCACGATTGAAGTGCCCGGCCCAACAACAAATTGGCGACACACGACCCCGCAACTGGAAAAGAATTCTGGCCACATTGATATACATCGGTTTGATAAAGTAAAACCTCGCATTCGGTTCTGGCTAGCCTCAAACGCATGCGCCTTGAAACCTTTATCCTCCTGGCGGCCACAGTTTCTCGGTTCTCTTGTTCCGTTGGTCGTGCCGCTAGCGTGCCAGCCGCTCCAGTCCCTAAAATTCAAATTCGTGTTGTTCGAGAAAACGTTGTCGGGTCGGCGACGGCACGATGCCGGGCCGGGCTGCATGGGCCATGGAGGGTGGTGGTACACAAATACCGTACAGGTGGTACCATACACAACTGCAGCCAGGACAACAGCCGGGCGCTGCGTACCTGCCGTGGGAAGGAGGGGGTGGTACACAAATACCGTACAGGTGGTACACAACTGCAGCCAGCACAACAGCGAGTCGCTGCGTACCTGCCGTGGGAAGGAGGGAGGTGGTACACAAAAACCGTACAGGTGGTACACAACTGCAGCCAGCACAACAGCGAGTCGCTGCGTACCTGCCGTGGGAAGGAGGGGGTGGTACACAAATACCGTACAGGTGGTACACAACTGCAGCCAGCACAACAGCGAGTCGCTGCGTACCTGCCGTGGGAAGGAGGGAGGTGGTACACAAAAACCGTACAGGTGGTACACAACTGCAGCCAGCACAACAGCGAGTCGCTGCGTACCTGCCGTGGGAAGGAGGGGGGTGCTACACAAATATCCGACCTATATATTAGCGATAGCCGCCGCCTATTAAACAGGTCCTATTCATCACGAGCGTCAACGCCCCGTCATCGCCCCGTCATCGCCCGGCCGAGGGCCTTAACCTGTTAACTGTTTATTCGGAGTGATAGTCAACGACCTATACTACCAATAGCTGCCGCATATCAAACATCGGTTTTTCATCGGGCCCGTCGAGGGCGATGACGGTGACGGTCGTCACCGTCATCGCCCTCGACGGGCCAACATCTAAACTCTTCTCTTAATCAACAATCTATATTACCAATAGCCGCCGCCTATCAAACAGATCCTATTCATCACGCGCGTCAACGCCCCGTCATCGCCCCGTCATCGCCCCGTGATCGCCATGCCGAGCCAGCCGAGGGCCAACCTCTTAACTCTTTACATTTGTATTCGGAGTAGTAGTCAACGACCTATATTACCAATAGCCGCCGCATATCAAAAAGGTCGTATTCATGACGCCCGTCGAGGGCGATGACGGTGACGCCGTCACCGTCATCGCCCACGGGCCAACATCTAAACTCTTCTCTTAATCAACAATCTATATTACCAATAGCCGCCGCCTGTCAAACAGATCCTATTCATCACGCGCGTCAACGCCCCGTCATCGCCCCGTCATCGCCCCGTCATCGCTCCGTGATCGCCATGCCGACTGCCGAGGGCCAACCTCTTAACTCTTTATTCGGAGTAATAGTTAACTGCCGGCATTGCCATACAAGAAGAAGCTCTCGATCCTAGGTATAGACTACCTCGGGTATCATCATCGTAATTGCTAGCATCGAGATCATTCATACCTACCGACGATGGCCAGCTGCAAAAGAAAAATGTCGACCAACAGACAGGACCTATCGCCGGGAACCCTCAAGGCAATAAGGGCGAGACAGGCTTTCACCGTTAAGTAAAGTTGTCCACATCGTGCTAAGGAATTTGTGCTAATCTATGAGTACCTATATGGACACTTTGTCGCATTTTTTACATGGCAAATAAGCGATGTATGTGTCATGTAGGCTGCCATTGGTGCATGCATGCATGGGCCAGCAATGATGGTCAGAGGTACATTGTGCCTATGAGATAACCATCGATTTGTTGATCAGCAAGTGATTCATTACGTGAGACAACAATATGTTTGGGGGCTAAGCTTCTTACATTGGTCACATGGCCCGCCATAATTGTTTTCTTATGTGTTTAAGGTTAGGGCTCTGTTCATGACTGAACGTCATGAACGCGCTCTATTCATGACATTGATTAATTGATTTTAATTAGTCTCATGTCCATGTTGGGGGACCGGGATCTCTGAATTCCCCAAAGAAGATATAGTGGAAGTCCCCCAAGACGTCAATATCCGTCAAGACGTCAATAACTACATGTATGTCCACAGCTCAGCTAGTAGTCTAAAATATGGGCCTCGAGCTAATCTTGCACGCAAGCAATGCCTATCATCAAGGATGAATTAATGCCTATCAACAAGGAGACAATCATGCTTGTTAAATTTCCTAGGACCCACAACTGGGGGGTCGTAGTCTTTGACAATGTCCGCCTGGGCAACGCTACTAATCCTACATATCCGAGGTCCCATGTATGAATAAGAGGGGTTGAGCGGATGACGCCAACAGTGTCTGTGCTCTGCATGTCAGCTAAAATCATATCGCGGAGACAAACATATGGCGGTATGTCCAATGTTGGCCACTGCGTCGCCTAACAGGTTGTTACATGGTCGGCAAGGGCCTGACCATGTAAGAAGATATCTCCCTGGCTGGCCAGTCCACAAGGAACCAGCAGGGACCTCATCTGAATCAACCTGATTTATTAACTAACTACTTAATTCATTTATTAAACTCATGCCCCCATTAGGGAGTCAAGGAGCATTAGTTAACCCCGATTCATTCATTAATTAATTATTTAAACACGTGCTCCCGTTGGGGAGTCACGGAGCACCGAAGTGCTTTTAATGCCTGTGTGTGCACAACAGGAGAAAGGGCAGAGACCCCCACTCTCCTTCATGCCTAAGGCATGCCACAGCTGCATTCGGGAACGCTAGCTAAACGGACACGCTAACGATCCGGCAATCTGTGGGTGCAATAAGACTCATGTGAGCATGGCATAACACTAGGAGCGTGGGCAAGTAATCTCATCATAGCCAGGACGTAGCATGGCTGTACTAGGACTATACCCCGATGGATGGATGGATGGATGGATGGATGGATGGATGGATGGATGGATGGATGGATGGATGGATGGATGGATGGATGGATGGATGGATGGATGGATGGATGGATGGATGGATGGATGGATGGATGGATGGATGGATGGATGGATGGATGGATGGATGGATGGATGGATGGATGGATGGATGGATGGATGGATGGATGGATGGATGGATGGATGGATGGATGGATGGATGGATGGATGGATGGATGGATGGATGGATGGATGGATGGATGGATGGATGGATGGATGGATGGATGGATGGATGGATGGATGGATGGATGGATGGATGGATGGATGGATGGATGGATGGATGGATGGATGGATGGATGGATGGATGGATGGATGGATGGATGGATGGATGGATGGATGGATGGATGGATGGATGGATGGATGGATGGATGGATGGATGGATGGATGGATGGATGGATGGATGGATGGATGGATGGATGGATGGATGGATGGATGGATGGATGGATGGATGGATGGATGGATGGATGGATGGATGGATGGATGGATGGATGGATGGATGGATGGATGGATGGATGGATGGATGGATGGATGGATGGATGGATGGATGGATGGATGGATGGATGGATGGATGGATGGATGGATGGATGGATGGATGGATGGATGGATGGATGGATGGATGGATGGATGGATGGATGGATGGATGGATGGATGGATGGATGGATGGATGGATGGATGGATGGATGGATGGATGGATGGATGGATGGATGGATGGATGGATGGATGGATGGATGGATGGATGGATGGATGGATGGATGGATGGATGGATGGATGGATGGATGGATGGATGGATGGATGGATGGATGGATGGATGGATGGATGGATGGATGGATGGATGGATGGATGGATGGATGGATGGATGGATGGATGGATGGATGGATGGATGGATGGATGGATGGATGGATGGATGGATGGATGGATGGATGGATGGATGGCTTGTCTTACATGATGCAGTGGAACTTTGGTGCTGGAGGGTTAATTGTGGCCCGGTCTGGTTTAGCTTCAGTGCTCTCATGGCGGCCTTCATTTGTAATTATTTGAATGCATGCCCATTGGGCCATGCATAGTGTATATTTTTTACGCATGCACGCCCATTATGTATCGCTGGGTCCATCCCATCAATGCTTGTTTATTGCCAGGTCTGGTGTAAGTAAGTTAGTACTTGCGTGTCATGCGCATGGGCATGTTTAGAGTACTATGCTAATCTCTTTAGAAACATAATTACACGGAAGTTACAAATCTCATCTGCATCATGCCCCAAGACACTACATTAAAGAATCAAATAAAATTATAACATGCCTCCGTTGGGAGATCATGCAGCACATGCATATTCCTTGCTGAATGGGTAGAGGTGGGTCAAGCCGCAACATCGAAATAAGCTAACTCTAAGCTATCTAGTCTACAAAATCCTCACTACACTTCTCCCCAAAGCGCCCCTTCCGCTTTGGGGGAGGGGGCTTACCCACATGGGCTGGCGTGTGAGCCGGGACATTGGTCTTCCACCTCTTCTTGTTCTGCATAGGAACAGAGAGCGAAGAAATGCGGTGTGGGGACCCCTTCTCGTGGTAATGCGTTACATGTACTCCCCACCGGGCTTTGCTCTTCATGGGTTCATAAAGACAACAATTATTCAGTAAGAATTTAATAAATTAGGAACATATATCCGTTGGGAGTCACTGTTACACATATACCTGAAAAGGGGCATATGATTTTAAATACATTCTGAGCTACAACCTGCACGTGCATGGGTTTAGTTAACTGGCACCTATACTAGAGGCCTGACATGGGGTGGAGCTTCAGTGCTTCCCCGCCTTCTCCTTCTCCCACACTGGGTGCTCCGCGTCCTTCTTCTCCGGCCCTGCCCATGGGTGCACCGGCCCCGCCTCCTCCTTCTCCTCACGGGACGATTCGCGCTCCACGCATGGCTGCAGCATCAGTTAGCACGGGCAAGACATAGCAGTAACCGCGCTATGGCTGTTCTAGCACCAGCCTAGCAGACTGCCATGATCACTCAGCAAACCCACGACAGCTAAACCCTTGGCTGTCACAACCAGTCCATGCATCATTAAGTATGGGTACAGGGAAAGCTTCCCGCATATCCATGGCCATATGGATGGCAGCAACACAACGACTTGCCCCCTAGCCCCCCGTGCACACACAAAAACGTGGGTCGTGGCTTCCACGCCCCATCCGCCATGCATGCCAGCGCGTACCTTACTCGCATTCACACCGGGCTGCATCCCAGCGCCGTTGCTGTCCCCATGTGACACGTCGGCTGATTAAGCAGATACACAGCAGAGTCTGATGTAAACCGCTAAACCCCAAACCCATGCAGACCACAGTCAAGGACGCGTGCATGTCAAGCCATGCCAATTGTGAACCGTACAGCAATTTACTTTTCAAGCCTGAAGAGGTGGATAGCAGATACTAGCCTGGAAGAGGTTACAGGGGCACATGTCCATTAGCGAGCGGAACAACACAGCTTACACCCTACAAGCGTACCGCACAATGTCCTCCTGCAATTGTCTGCAGATCTCCCAATGCCGCAGACATCTCCACTGCTCTCATGGCGATTGCAAATGCTTCATGCCGCTGACATCTCCACTGCTCTCATGGCGATTGCAAATGCTTGATGCCGCACCTCTGCTTACAGCAGAAAAGCTTCCTCCGGGCGAGGCACCTGACTGGAACCAACACCCATTCCTTGGCTTCACAACGTGGCCATGACAGCATCGTGAATCTGCTTCGCCAACGCCCACACTTCAGGACCCGCGCCCTGCACCGCCATGGCCACAGGCTGCACCGCTGCAATCGATGCAGCATTCACTGCCTGCGCCGCACCATGTACTGCATGCACGAAAGCCAATCCTGGCTCGGTTATCATGGTCTTGCCCGATTCCTGCTGCTTCTTCTTCTTCGATGCGGTCATGCGCACTTTATACCCCTTCCTCTCCAAGCACGCCTTCAGCACCTGGCTCGTGCGGTGCTGAATATGCTTCTGAAGGCGCGCCTTCTAAACACGAAATGTTGGCAATGTATGATTCCCAAACGGCATGATAGGCACATAATCAGTCCCATGAATTGCTTTGCGGCAGTCAATGCACCAGAACACCTGTTGAAAAAAGAAGGTTATGCACGCTAGCGATTACCCGCGGCAAGAAGCAATCAACACGCCTCGCTAACAACTGCAACCACAATGTAATTCATGACGGGCCACTCACCGCTACCCTGCTCTCCTGCTTCAATGTCTCCCCATTCTCAAGGCCTCCATTGTAAACCTCTCCGTCTTCACCATCGTCATCGTCTTCCTCTTCCTCCACTCCGACGTATCCGTGTTTCCTTTTCCTAAGATACCTAGGGTTGTTCAAGTCGTATGTGCGGCGTTGGCACACTTCCAACAAAATTTTGGCCGCCTCTACCCATTACCATTTATTCGTACTATCATAACATATCCAGGCGTTTGAAAAATCATTCCCTCGTTCGAACTTCTACCCCTGGGCGTCCATGACGAGGCAGTCACGACGGGACGCAGATGCACAAAAATAAAACAAGGCGACATCCCTTCAATCATTGACCAAAAAACAGAATACGCGCAGAACTTGGATTTCAACACCACGCACCCATTACCAGCGAGCACGGCTGGCCTGCAACCGCCATCATTTCATAACCAGAAGCCAGGGCCCACACTCCATCCCGTTACCTCATCTTCCACGCACGGCTTCCGCTGCTTCCCTCTGCTCTTTCGCATTCTCCGCCAGCAACCTCGCCTTCTCCTCGTCCAACAATCCACTAAGAATAAAATCCCCTCTATTGGACGCCATTCAGACGAACTTTGCTAGCGTCTTTTCACCGGCCCCAGCACACATAATCTATAGCCGCTTAATGACAACGGCCGACAACGACAACTGCTGAATAGGCGAAAAAGGCTGATAACTACATTTTTATATTTCGCTGCATTTGCTAATAGACACGCACGTTCTCCCACTTCTCCATTACAATATAATTATCCATCTGGCCGTGTACAGGCAAAGATCCCCGAAGTAGCTTACTGAAACGTATCTTACAGCATCGGATCACTGGCACCTAATCTACAGGTGGTAGATTACCAACCAAGACCCGTCGCGGTAATTTACTCTGTCGGTAATGTACTACCAAAGATGTGCAGTCACTCTTACTTACGGCTAGTAAAATTACTACCAATCATCCTACGTAGTAATGATTACGGCGTTGGATCTCACGCCTCGGATCTAGGTAGTAAGATAAGACCTCGTAATTTACGCCTCGGATGCTTTTTACCACCCTCGGACGAAAAGTATAGTGTCATGGCTGCCCAGCCATGGACCTGTCGCATGTGGATGGTCACATTATCCATGGTGACCGGATCCAGCTGCAGCGACTTGAGAAAGTCGCCCATGGCCATCCGATCTGCAACGAAGAATCCCTTGGCCATGGCGTCCTCCCTCAGCTTGACAAAGTCTTCAAAGGCGTGGACCACTAGCTGCCCCTTGATGGGCTTGTAGTCCAGGTATTCTTGCTTCAGGTGGGACCCATCTATGGTCCTCTTGTCACTCAGGAACACCCTGAGTCGCGTTTATATACCCAGGTGTCCCCCGCCGTGTGTCGCTCCCGAACAAACTTGAACAGCCGCCTCGCCGACTGCCTTATGTAGGCACTAGACGCCAGGATGCGAAGCTTGTCACCGGTGTAGATGTCCGTGTACAAGCTCATGTCCTCTAACATCCTCTCAGCGTCCCGGGGCTGCCAATTGTCCTTGATGGACTGAAACTGGCCTAGCACCGCGTACCCCTCAGCCACGGTCGGTCGCTTAGGTGCCGCTTGATCTGCAGCGGGCGCGTTCTGACCGCCCTGCGATCCTTGGCTCTGATCATCTGGCAGCGCAGCCTGGTCTCCCAGCGCCTGGCCGTCACCGCGCGTCCATCGCGTCCACCGCGTCCATCGCGTCCATCGCGTCCATCCATCCCAGCGCCGCGCCGCGCAAAGCCCATAAGGCGCGCTTGTTGGTCAATAGCTCCCTCACTCATGATGGCCTCTGTTCAGATCTGCTATACAGCCAGCCAAGTGGCCAAGCAGCAATTAAAGCAATATAAGCTACTGAACAAGAAAGGAAAATGCCAAGTGTTACCACTCAGGCAAGACCACCACGGTCGCCCCCAGGCGCGTCCTGGTTCTCCTTGTCGCTGTCGCTGTCGCTGTCGCTCACCACAATCAGCTCTGGCACCCTGCTACCCGCTGCGCCGTCGTCGACCCGCTGTCGGCCCGCGATGACAGAATCGTCACCGTTAGTATAGTAGACAGGTGACAACCCGTCGTTGGCACCCCGCGGATTGTATCTTGGCACCTCGTGGTCGCCAAGAGCCTCGTCGCCTAGCCCAGCGACGCCCACTGCTCCCACCTCAAGGTCACTATTGTAACCAAGAGGGGCAAACTCTTCCCAACGCGTCACACGAACGCGAAGGGGTTGGGGCAGTTCCTGAAAAGGAACCCTTGCTCGCTCCGGAAACCTGCCGACTCGTGCCGCACGCTGTCCTCCGGTGATGGCTTCCGCAGCCGCCTCGACCTCTGCAAGCCGCCTGTAGCGCTCCGCCCCGCGTCGCTCACGTCGAACTGGTCCCGCTGCAACACCCTCGTCGCCGAAATTGCGCCTGCGAAAGTACGTTATACACCCGCACCCGCTGCTGCCGGCACGAACTCGTGTCGCACTGCACCAGCTGCCTCCGCAGCCTCTCCTCGCCTAGCCGCCAACTCCGCACGCACCCGCTCAGCTACTGCTGTAATCACCGTCTGGATGCCGACCAAACCGTGAAGCTCTTGCTCGATGTCGTCGATGCTCCGGTGCTCCGGAATGACGATGGTTTGGACGTGCCGCAGAATTCGCTCCCAATCCTCGACCTGGTCGTCGATGAATTGCACGAAGTCGCGATTAACAGGTGGACGATCTGCAAGCAATAAAGATAAATCTCGAACGACACGACGCAATTCAGGCGAAATTGAACCCCCAGCAGACTGCCGAAACCGGAAATTCTGCTGCCGTTGTTCTTCCTGCACCATTCACCACCGGACGGACGAGCTTCTCTCGTCGTCAACGCTGCACGCCGCAACCAGCAACGACCCTCCTGGCCGTTCCGTTGAGACTGTTTGTAATTTGAGTTAACGTTCTTATGAAACGCAATGTGAAGGATATGGTTGCAATGCAGCCATGTGTGAATATGGTTGGAAACGGAGCTTTGTTAAAATTGGATAATGTTACAGCGCTCACACACTTGAGGCTTGTACACGCGTTTGCCAAGTCAAGGCAACTGACACACGTGAGGCGGGCTCGCAAGAGATGCCCAATTGGCACTGGCCTATTCTTTATATACTTGTGCACTGTGCTTGCTAGTCCTGAGCAGCCTAGGAGGCCTGCTCAGTAATAACTCCCCCGGTACAGTATTCACTACCTGTACAGCGCCCAGTTCCTATACAGTAGGTCTGCCATACAGGCACAGTGACCACAGAGTACAGTCACCACAGTGATTATTGCATCTGCACCTAGGACTAAGCCTGCGGTACCAACAGTCCACAGGTTAAGGTTCCTATTTCCTGCGTACGACGTATTAATCCAATACCGTCGTAGGTTCAGCACCTAATTCCTGTCAGCCCAGGAATTACTGTCGACCCCATATGTCGTCGGCAAATATTCACGTCCGACTTAGAAGAACAGCCGGCTCGCGCTCGCGCGCGACCGCGGGAAGTCGGAACGTCATAACTTTCTGGATACTTGTCGGAATGAACTCGTTCCGGTGCCGCTGGAATCGCAGAGAAATGCCGAATCAGGATCACGCCAATGCGCTTGGCGTTAACTAGCTCATCAACGAAATCAAAACAGCCGTCAAAGCCAGCACATGGGATGCTAATAATGCAAGAACCCATTCGCTCATGCAGTATTGTGTTACGTGGCGTCCCCTCGAACGTCAACGATCACAGGTCGGACAAATAAAATAAATATTTATATATTTACCCATATTTTATTTATAAATATTGGATATTTAGTCCCCTAAATATTATTTGCTTCGTTCGCCTAACTTGGGGGGAAATATTTAAATATATTTATGACGGAAGTGCCTTAGGCGGAAAAATATTTAAATATATTTGTCCAGACGTCTCGTTCGCCGGTAAAATATTTAAATATATTTGCAGTGGATTGGCCGTTGAGGCTAATTATTTAAATGTATTTAAATACTATTTAAATATCAGGTATTTATAAATGTATTTAAATGTATCAGTATATTTAAATACATTTAAACATTTAAATACATGCCTGTCCTAGTTGCGCCCTATCCAGAGCGCCCTTCCCCCTTTCCCGCCGTCCGTCACCCGCAGGCCGAAGCCCCTCCTATAACAGTCAGTCGGTCAGTGAGTCAGTCAGTTTGCTCTCGAAGCTTCATGACCAGCCTCCGTTGGAGTATTAATTAAGTGAGACAACTATTTAAATTGATTTACTAATTAAAGGGTATTTAAATATCAAGTAAACTAAATATATTTATAAATATATTTGGTTTGCTTGATATTTACAAATATATTTAAATATATTTGCCTCGAAGGGCCCTTTGGCAGAATTTATTTAAATGTATTTGTCACGAAAGGCAGTTGCGCTGGAAAATATTTAAATATATTTGTCCAGAAGTCTCGTTCGCCGGAAAAATATTTAAATATATTTGCCTTGCTCCCCAGTTTGTGTGAAAATATTTAAATGTTATTGGACCTTGTTTTGGTACCTGCCAGAAGTATTTAAATGTTATTTAAATATTATTTGTCCGACCTGTGGCGTTAACTAGCTCATCAACGAAATCAAAACAGCCGTCAAAGCCAGCACATGGGATGCTAATAATGCAAGAACCCATTCGCTCATGCAGTATTGTGTTACGTGGCGTCCCCTCGAACGTCAACGATGCACGCCTGGGCACCTACAGTTAAACGCCAAGCGCATTGGCGTGTACCTGATTCGGCATATCTCTGCGATTCCAGCGGCACCGGAACGAGTTCATTCCGACAAGTATCCAGAAAGTTATGGCGTTCCGACTTCCCGGTCGCGCGCGAGCGCGAGCCGGCTGTTCTTCTAAGTCGGACGTGAATATTTGCCGACGACATATGGGGTCGACAGTAATTCCTGGGCTGACAGGAATTAGGTGCTGAACCTACGACGGTATTGGATTAATACGTCGTACGCAGGAAATAGGAACCTTAACCTGTGGACTGTTGGTACCGCAGGCTTAGTCCTAGGTGCAGATGCAATAGTCACTGTGGACTGTGCTCTGTGGTCACTGTACTGTATGGCAGACCTACTGTATAGGAACTGGGCGCTGTACAGGTAGTGAATACTGTACCGGGAGTGTTATTACTGAGCAGGCCTCCTAGGCTGCTCAGGACTAGCAAGCACAGTGCACAAGTATATAAAGAATAGGCCAGTGCCAATTGGGCATCTCTTGCGAGCCCGCCTCACGTGTATTGCCTTGACTTGGCAACCTCGTGTACAAGCCTCAAGTGTGTGAGCGCTGTAACATTATCCAATTTTAACAAAGCTCCGTTTCCAACCATATTCACACATTGCTGCATTGCAACCATATCCTACACATTGCGTTTTATAAAAACGTTAACTCAAATTACAAGGCGTCTCGACGGAACGGCCAGGAGGGTCGTTGCTGTTTGCTGCGTGCAGCGTTGACGACGCGAGAAGCTCGTCCGGTGGTGAATGGTGCAGGAAGAACAACGGCAGCAGAATTTCCGGTTTCGGCAGTCTGCTGGTGGTTCAATTTCGCCTGAATTGCGTCGTGTGGTTCGAGATTTATCTTTATTGCTTGCAGATCGTCCACCTGTTAATCGCAACTTCGTGCAATTCGTCGACGACCAGGTCGAGGATTGGGAGCGAATTCTGCGGCACGTCCAAACCATCGTCATTCCGGAGCACCGGAGCATCGACGACATCGAGCAAGAGCTTCACGGTTTGGTCGGTATCCAGACTGTGATTACAGCATTAGCTGAGCGGGTGCGTGCGGAGTTGGCGGCTAGGCGAGGAGAGGCTGCGGAGACAGCTGGTGCAGTGCGACACGAGTTCGTACCGGCAGCAGCGGGTGCGGGTGTACAACGTACGTTCGCAGGCGTAATCGGCAACGAGGGTGTTGCAGCGGGGCCAGTTCGACGTGAGCGACGCGGGGCGGAGCGCTACAGGCGGCTTGCAGAGGTCGAGGCGGCTGCGGAAGCCATCACCGGAGGACAGCGTGCGGCACGAGTCGGCAGGTTTCCGGAGCGAGCAAGGGTTCCTTTTCAGGTACTGCCCCAACCCCTTCGCGTTCGTGTGACGCGTTGGTTGGGAAGAGTTCGCCCCTCTTGGTTACGACAGTGACCTTGAGTTGGGCGCAGTGGGGGTCGCCGATCTAGGCGACGAGGCACTTGGCGACCACGAGGTGCCAAGATACAATCCGCGGGGTGTTAACGACGGGTTGTCACCTGTCTACTACACTAACGGTGACGACTCTGTCATCGCGGGCCGACAGCGGGTCGACGACGGCGCAGCAGGTAGCAGGGTGCCAGAGCTTATTGTTGTGAGCGACAGCGACAGCGACAGCGACAAGGAGAACCAGGAAGCGCCCGTGGGTAACCGTGGTGGTCTTGACTGAGTGGTAACACTTGTCATTTTCCTTTCCTGTTCAGTAGCTTATATTGCTTTAATTGCTGCTTGGCCACTTGGCTGGCTGTATAGCAGATCTGAACAGGGGCCATCATGAGTGAGGGTGCTATTGACCAACGGGGGCGCGGTATGGGCTACGAGCGGCGCGGCGCTGGGATGGATGGACATGATGGACGTGATGGACGCGATGGACGCGATGGGCGCGGTGACGGCCAGGCGCTGGGAGACCAGGCTGCTCTGGCAGATGATCAGAGCCAAGGATCGCAGGGCGGTCAGAACGCGCCAGCTGCAGACCAAGCAGCACCTAGGCGGCCGACCGTGGCTGAGGGGTACGCGGTGCTCAGCCAGTTTCAGTCCATCAAGGACAATTGGCAGCCCCGGGACGCGGAGAGGATGTTAGAGGACATGAACTTGTACACGGACATCTACACCGGTGACAAGCTTCGCATCCTGGCGTCTAGTGCCTACATAAGGCAGTCGGCGAGGCGGCTGTTCAAGTTCGTCCGGGAGCGACACACGGCGGGGGACACCTGGGCGGCGTTTATGACGCGACTCAGGGTGTTCCTGAGTGATAAGAGGACCATAGATGGGTCTCACCTGAAGCAAGAATACCTGGACTACAAGCCCATCAAGGGGCAGCTAGTGGTCCACGCCTTTGAAGACTTTGTCAAGCTGAGGGAGGACGCCATGGCAAAGGATTCTTCGTTGCAGATCGGATGGCCATGGGCGACTTTCTCAAGTCGCTGCAGCTGGATCCTGTCACCATGGATAATGTGACCATCCACATGCGACAGGTCCATGGCTGGGCAGCCATGACAGACCAGCTGTATGAGTGTTTCAGCGGCAAGTACGTAGGTGGTAAGCGCCCACGTCAAGGGGACGAGGACGGGCCACTGAACCTGCGGTTAAGTCCATGAGGGGATCGGGCCACGGGGGCCCAGCGTCCTCGAGAGGGCCTGAGGCCTCTTCTAGGGGTCGAGGAAGGTCCAGGAGGGGGCGTGGCAGAATGGCTGGACGGGGGACACCGCCGAAGTCGGGGCATCCACAGTCCCAGTTTGACTTCAATTGGGTGGGTGGTCCTCCCAAGGCTGGGCCCAGCAGTGGGACCTCACGGGACATCAGTCAGGTGGAATGTTATTTTTGCCAAGGGAAGGGTCACTTCAGGAATGAGTGTCCCTCGTACCTGAGGCAGGAAGGTCAGAGCAAGCCCGCTCAGGGTGGCAGCAAGGAGAAGGCTGGTCCATCCCAGGATAAGGGCAAGGGCAAGGCTGCTGATCATTGACTTGAGCCTGCACACATCCCTGAACCCTGGAGGGTGCCCCCAGGGGTGTGTAATGTAGCTGCTAGTGACGGCAGTGAGGGGCAGCCCCATGCTCTAGTGACAGAGCCTATTGGACACGATGGGGCAAGCTTGGTTACCACAGAGAGTATGCCAGCTGTAGCTGCAGTGGTTACTCGCCAACGTGCCCGCCATGGCGGTGCTGAGCCTGAGGTAGGACCTGGTGATGTGGACCCAGGTGGATCTCAGAAGCATTCTGACCGTGCAGGACTGGCACAGGATGGTCAGGATGAGGATAGGGCTGGAGACAGTCTGACAGGCACGACCCTGGTGCCTCCTGTACATAAGGGATCTGTACATACCTTGAGTGCTAATAATGACAATAAAAGATTTTCTCTCTTGTATGACATTGCCTCAAGGTTGCATACCATGTTTGGCCATGCAGCTCAGTCTTTGCAAGTTGCTAGACGGCTGGGAGGAATTAGTGAGTTGTACTCCATCTGCCAACAGGTTGCTCAAGCTTGCAAGTGCAGGCTAGTTGCTAGAAAGCCCAAGCAGTCTCATGCCAGGTCTCCTATTTTGCAGCCAGGCCATGTGCAGGTAGATATTCAGAGAATCAGGGGTTTGAAGCTGCTGGTGGCAGTGGACAGATAAACCAAGTATAAGACCCTAGAGATCCTGCCTGACATGGAGAAGCCTACATTAATTGCTGCTCTGAAGCTGACAAGGAGCAGGTACCCTGGGTTGGAGTTGCTGCAGTGTGACATTCAGTTTGAGTGCTGTGAGAACCTGCCAGAATTTCCAGAGTTGCTGATTACACCCAGGGAGAGCCACGGCCAGCAAGGGGTTGTGGAGAGAGCCATCCAAGAGATCAAGACTGTGCTGCTGGTGGAGAGGATTAATTCCAAGGACGTCATCTGCCATTGTGACATCTGCATGGCTACGTTCTGTGGAGGATAGGCTGAACCTCAGGACTCCCATGTTCTTTGGTGACATTGCCATCAATCCTCTTATTATGCTGCACACCAGGATGCTGCCAGCTGATGCTGAGCAGGCATGGAAGGAGAAGCTAGAGGCCAAGTTCCTCAAGCTGAGGCAGAAAGACAAGGGCTGGAGTGTCCTAGAACCTAACGTTGGACAACAGGTTGTTGTGTGGAAGGAACCAAGCTTTCCAGGGAAACGTGGCAGCTGGCATGATGGGGTGGTGACCCGAGTAGAAGCCGCTGGCCATAAGTGCTGGGTGGCCATTGATGGCTCCCAAGCAGTGCACCGTCTGTCCTGGTCAAAGATCCGTCCCCGGGGAGGTAATCAAGGAGACCTCTTCCAGGTGCCCGTTGGTGTACAAGGCGGGGGTGACGTGGAACTTCCTGATCAGGGTGCTACAGCTGTATCGAGCCCTCAGGGTGACCCTGGCCCGGCCCCTGGGGTACCTTCACATACGGTGGTTGGGCAAGCAGGCGGACAGGCTGCACCTCCGGAACGGCCCGACACCAGGCCTAGGGGTGTGCGTCTATCAGATATTGTACAGGCTTTGCAAAGAGCCAAGAAGGAGTGTCCAAGCTTGTCCAGTTGGATGAACCTGAGGTAGCTGCCATGGAGATAGATACCAATGCACAGGTTTCTGTGATGGGACCTCAGCATACAGGAGAACTGCTGGTCGGAGAACCAAGTTGCCCCTGGGTGTCTGATTTCAGTGGTAGGAGTTATTCTAGGGCTTCAGGCCTAGACTATCAGTACACGTGGCGTTGTCCCCGTCTCCCAAGTGGGATACGGACATGGACGGTAGTGTAGTACACTGGACATATCTCTACTAGGATTTAGATCCGCACGTGCCAGGATGGGCACGTGGGTGCTAGATATTAGCACTGAGATATGTAGTGCACACGCACGTGGGTATTCACGTGGTAGGGTTTATGAGCTGTGATGCAGACCACAAGGTGGTTGCAGTGCTAGTCCTGTACGGAGGTCCTAGGGGAGGTCCAGGACCGTCCACGTAGTGCTGTTAGGCAGTCGTTGCCTGTGGGCATCGTATCAGTCCTAGCTGGAGTAGATCTAGCTGGATGGAGCCAGCACCTCATTGGTTAGCACTAGTACAGGATAGCTAGGTTACCCTAACCTACGTGCCCATGCAATCCAGCTTGGCAAGCTTGCATGGGTTGATATTATGCCAGCCATTGCATAATCCAACACACGTTCGCATCCATTTGCACGAGTGCATTAACTTGCATTTATAAAACTCTCACAGTTTTCATCTTTATCATTCCAAAATGTCGAACGTTTCTGATCGTGAGGGCTCTTCGGAGTCAAGCCTGTCCCCATCGTCCGAAGATTTGGACTACCGGGCGGCAGTGCGGGGCCGGCAGGGGAGGGATGATCACGCTGGCAGCGATGCCGGCAGTGGTCGCTCGTCTTCGGACGAGGACCCGCGGTTCCTGGATCAGTTGGCGGCAAGGCCGCTGCTGTACAATGTATGGCGTCCCAACGCACCACCGGCGGAAGGGCAGCCCACGGCACCCGAGCTGGTTACGGGGCCGGGGAGGGTGGTGCCGATAGTGGGGGACATCCCGTCAGATGGCTACGACGAGGACGAGGACCTCGTGGACCTCGAGCTGCCGGAGGACAAGGCGAAACGCGAGGAGCTGCTCCGCCGAGAGGCAGAGCGCATTCGGCAGGAGGCCCAGCTCGCAAGGAGCTGGAGCAGCAGCGCGAGCTGGAGGCTCAGCGCGAGGCTCAGCTGCGGGCGGAGACTGAGATTGACAGAATAGCCCGGGAGCTCGCGGAGCGGCAGCTGGAGAGGGATCGAGTGGCGAGGGCGGGCTGCGCGCGGGGCCGACAGGCGCGCGAGAGGCGCCCCCATACGTTCTCCGCAAGAAGAACGAGCTTACACCTTTGCGCACAGGCGCACAGCGCGCTCCTTCAGGCGCATGGCTGGAGATGTGCTGCAGGAGACCGACTCGTCGGTGGAAATGCAGCCCGGAGCGCGGGAGAGGAGCTGGTTTTGATGGACCCGGCCATGGTGGAGGCAGAGCGTCTGGCCAAGATAGAGTACGCCAGGCATTGCCAGCGGAAGGCCAAGAGGGCAATGGTGCGGTCCATGGCGGAGAACAGTCTGGCCAGGGAGCGCGCAGCAGGGAGGCGCAGCATCGGGAGATGAAGCGACTCCGTGCGAAGGCGCACGACGCAGCAGAGAAGACCCGGCGTCACCAGGCGAGGCTGGACGCGGCGATGAAGAGGTCAGAGGCGACACTGGCAACAATGGTGGGCCCGGCGAGGCGTGAGCAGGAGGCCGGTGGCAAGGAAGAGCAGGAGGAATGCTCGTGCCTTAGACAGGCGCATGCGCAAGGAGGAGCGGGCTCTGCGCAGGTATCAGGAGGCGGCCAGGACCTGGGCTCTGCAGGGAGAATTCGGAGACGCAATCCGGTTTGAGCGTGGTCTGGCGCCACATGAGCCGCTGCCGAGGACGCGGTATTGGACTTCATGCGCACCCCACAGCCAGCAAGGGCCCAGCGAGGAACGGCCTTGTTAAACGCGCGTGAGCGTGTTCGCGCTGGCGCAGACACACCCCACCCCCCACCCCCACACCCAAACACACCATGCAGACCGACACGGACCTGGAGCTGGACCGCATCGCTGCACTACTCCACCAGGAGCTGGACGCAGCGGAGGCCAACCCGACCAAGCGGGCGCGGGCAGCAGAGGCAATCGAGCAACTGCTGAGGGCCGCCAAGCGGGTCCGCCAAGGAAAGTGGCAGGAGGGGTGTGGACCATCGTCTACGCCCCAGCGGTCGCATCCAGAGGAGGATGGTGACGAGGGGAAGGACGGGGGAGCACCAGGGGGAGGGGCACCAGCAAGCACCGGGGGTATGGCGGGCGGCAGCAACGCTGGAGCGACAACCCAGCAGCAGCAGCAGCAGCCACAGCATCAGCAACAGCAGCAGCAGCAGCAGCAGCCGCGGCAGCAACAGCAACAGCAACCGCAGCAGCAGCAGCAGCAGCAGCAACCTCAACCACAAGCGACTGTCGCTGTACCACAGCGACCCAGGTTTGATGCATCCCGTAGGGAAGATAGGATTACCTTCCCAGGTCTAGCTGAGGGATTTGTGCAGGAGGATGCACTTGAGTTTCTTTTCAAGATAGAACACTCATGGTCCCATGATAATATCCGTGATTGGTTTCCTGCTCTTAGGGTGTCTAACACGATCCACCAATCTGCACCTAGCATAAAACAAATGGTGCAGATGTATGAGAGGAGGGCAAGCACGCCTGGGGCAGATGAGGTGCAAATCTTCACAGAATTCATAGCAGACCTAAAAGGGCTGTTGACCAAGGGGGAACACCTGCAGGCTCTCAAGGGGTTCACATGGTTGGCTTCATACAAAGTCAACAAGTCTGACTACGTACGGACAACAAACAGTATGTCCTGTACATAGACAGGGACGAGAGTTGAAGAAGCTCAACTCTAAGTACCTGATCCATCAGTGGCTCACCAAAGCCGAGTTAGACAAGAACACCAATGCAGTTCTGCTGGCTGGCCTTAAAGACAAGTGGGATGATTTTAGGGGGGCCATGTTGTTCATTCAGCAGAGCCTAGAACCCTTCTCCACTGTCAAGGAACCCAAGGTTAACAAAGTCCAAGGGGGGGGTAGTCAGGACGGTGCAGGGCCTAGCAGGAAGAAGCTCATCAAGGAGGTGGTAGCTCAGGTCAAGGCGGTGTTCAAGGGTCCCCAGCAAGGTAAGAAGGCAGGGGGGTCATCCAAGCAGCAGGGAAATCAGACAAGGGGGGAAAGGGGAACACAGGCAGTAAGGCAGGGCCCTCTCAGGGGCCTAGTCAAAAAGGTAAGCCTCACGACTCCACCCTGTACTGCACCAGGTGCTCATGCAAGGGGCATGAGAGGGATGATTGCTGGAAGGGCAAACCCGAACTTGGATCTGATGTGGATGTGTGCCCAGGTTGCTGGGAGCCCCGCCACCCGTTACCTGCAGGGGGACGCTGCAACAAGCCCAGGAAGGGAGCCTCGACGGGGCGCACCCCAAAACAAGCCAGCACTCAGGACGACTGTAAGTCTCCTGTACCCTGGTTTCTTAATGGCCGTGTACCCTCTATTTGCTCTGTATTGCCTGACAGTGAGGACGTGGATTGGGACCTGGCTTATGACATGACGTTAGCACAGGTGGCCCAAGATCCCACTATAGCCTCCTTAGATGCAGCAGCAGATAAGGTTATATCCTATGCCAGGTTAGCCCAGCAGCTACACAAGGCAATGGGGCATGAGGCAGTGGCAGAAAGGCTGGCCAATAAAATTGATGGCCGTGACCTGGAACAGATGTGCAGGCATGTCAGGAAGCACTGTGAAGCGTGCCAACTGCATGCACCTAAACCCAAGAGATGGCATGTGGCCACCCCACCACTGGCTAGAGGAAAGCTAGTAGGGGATGTGATACACCTGGTGAAGGACACGGTGTATTACTTGGTCCTAAAAGATGCCTGGTCTAGGTTTGTGGTGATAGAACCCTTGCCAGGCATGGCCAATGAACAACTGCACAGAGCCCTGCTGATTGCACTAGCACGGTATCATCCTCAGGAAAAACTAATGCTGGATCAGCAGTTCACGTGGATACAAGATTATCCTGATCTGCCCAAGATAGACATTGCTGGGGCTCAAGATCATGAACGCCAGGGGATGATTGAACGTACCATGCGTGCTATCAGGGACCTCATAAAGAAAAATGAGTCCAGGACAGCAGAGTCTGGGAGCTATGCTGATAGGACAGCGTGGGCAGCTGAGGTGTGCAGAACTCTGAACACCAAACCCCTCATGTCTTCTCCTTTTGGTGAAATCACATCAATTGGCCTGCAATCAGGTAGCTACTCTCAGGAGGTACTAGACCACTACAACACGCAAAGGCAACACTTGGCCAAGTTGCTGGCAAAAAAGGATAAAAGTAATGCCAGGCCTGTGTTTGAAGTGGGGGATCAGGTACTCTACTATAGGGAGGGGGAAGGGAACAAAGCCCACTCTGGTAGATGGCATGGTCCAGCTGAAATCATCAGGTTGTCAGAAACAGGTGACACGGTGACTATTCAGCATCACAGAGAGCGAATGGTTGGCAAGCATAGACTGAAGCTTTATTACCCTCCTTTGGCAGACGTGTCAGGGGTAGAATTCTTGGACATGGATTCAGAGCCTCAGTCTGGTGGGTTGGTCTCACCCAGTGAACTGGCCAGGGACATAGCTGATGCAAGCAACACAACCATAGACGCTCCTGTGTTCCTCAGTGGTGCAGCCCCACCACAGCCCACTGGTCCAACTGGGCAGGAGGAACGTGCACTGGATGAGCAGCAGGTCGCTCCTCCCTCATCTCAGGAACAGCCACACGAAGCAGCAGATCCTGTTGTCCCCAGGAATAAATTTGCTGAGGCTCTAAAAGCTCTACATAGAGCACACACTGCCAAGGCACAAATGGCAGCAGGTGCAGCACAAGTCAATGCTGTGGGTGAATCTAACCAGGATCCCAGTATTCTGGCAGTAGACACACAGGCACAGGTGAGCATCATCAGTGCACAAGCTGTATCTGGCCTAAGTCTGCAACGCTCGCCCTGGGCTAGAGTGTCAGATTTTTCAGGCAAAACAAAAATGGCAGTCAAAGGCCAAGTGCTAATTCCCATTCTGGGTGTGCCCACTCCCTTCCAGGTAGTAGAGGGCTACAAGGGGAATGCACTGCTGGGGGAACCATTTGTCTCATACCCTGGAGTAGTCATCTCAGCTGGGAGGTTGAGTGTGACTGGGGTGGGGCAGGTCACCCTGGACCATTTTAAAATTCCTTTAACACAGATCAGTGATGGCCTGGAAGCAGCCATCAATGCTGTCAACATAAAATACCTCCCAGGTCAGGAACCCTGTGTTGATTCCCTCATTCATTCTCAGAAGCTACACCCCTCTGCGTTTGGGCTTGGTAGATGGGACATAGCGTCCATGTCTCCCTTGTCCTATGATGATGTGGTCAAAGACTGTCAAACGCAGATTGGTTTTCTGAAATGGATGGAAGCCTTTAACAGGGCTAGAGAGGAATGGGTTTGTCCTGATCCACGTAGCAAGTCCCAGGTACCACCTGTAACACCGATTGAGGCACTGCCACAAGGGGCCAGAAAGCTCAGACTGAAGTTTGTCTGCAAGCATAAACCCCAGGCAGATGGGACACCTCCCATTTTTCATGCCAGACCTTGTGTCACGGAGTTCAGGGGCTCCACTGAGCTAACAGAGGCTGAACTGTATACCCCTGGTATTCAGCAGACGTCTCTTAAGGTCCTGTTGGCCACTTTCCTTCACCATCTGAATGCTGGTAAGGACTACGTGTGTAAAGCCACTGACATTAAACGAGCCTTCCTTAAAGGCAACCCTGACATAGCCCAAAAGGTGTGGAGGGGTCAAGTCTATGTGGTAAACACTCCCAAAGTCTGGTCTGGGGACATCAAGGAACCTCATTAAGGCCTAACTTGGGGGTAGAAGGGCTTCAGTCAGCACCTAAAATTTTTAGGCTGTCTGCCCAAGAGGTCTTCCTGAAGCTGGGGGCCCAGTATGATGATATTGACCCTTGTTTCTTCACCATCCCTCATCCTGCTGGTATGATGATGTTTGTGTGGCATGGGGATGATCAGCTCATTACTGGTCCCAGGGCAGCTGTGGAGGATTTCATTGCTCAAGTGTCTGCTAGCTTTGAATTAGGCAAGCAGCTGGAGCTGGGGAAAGATCCTGTCAAGTTCTGTGGCATCATTCTGAACCTGTTTAAGGAGCAGAAGGAGTGGGTGTGTTCTCTCAAAGCATCCCCTGAGTATGTCATGTCTTGCAAAGATGTTCTTCCCTCTGACATCACTCCTGATCTCTGTCCCACTATTAGGGGTAAGCTAGGTTGGCTGTGTGCCACTTGTGCTCCTCATCTGGCGTGGTCAGCAGAGTGGATGATGATGTCCTCATGGAGGTAGGGTCTAGGGCTATTAAACAGGTGTTACATGATGGCCCTCCCCTTATTCTTCATGCTTGGATCTGTTCCAACCCATCCACATCACATGCATGATGGACAGTTCCATGGAGTCACGGGTAGTCACTAAGGTACAAGCCAGAGAGGCAGGTCTCTTTATGTTGTCTAACCCCACTGGCAAGCAGTCTTTGGTTTCCTGGTTCAGCAGACTCCACAAGCGCAAGGCAGTCAGCAGCAATGTAGCTGAATGCCGTGCTGTGGTATCTGCTGTGTTACATGCCAGGTACTTGAACCATCTGCTGGTGTGGTTGCAGCATCAGGCTGGTAGTTATGCTGGTGTCAAATCCCATCTGCTGACTGACAGTCAATCCCTTCTCTCTTTCCTGGACAACCCCTTGGCTGTGCACACCGATTTGGACTGGATTGTCCTCAAGCAGGAGTGTACCTATCTGGAGTCCAAGACTCACATCCGAGACCCTGACAATGCAGCAGATGCACTCACAAAAGTGCCACAGGCTGCAGGGCCTCAGTACAGAGTCCTATACACGCTGATGAACCCATATACAATGGCAGAGGGTGAAGTGCCTCAGCCTAGGGCTATTAGCACCAGATAGGAGGGTGGTCATGGGGTGGCAGGGTCTGAAGTGTCCCACCCGTAAGACTCTCTTTGCGTCATTAAAGCTTGAGGTCAGAAGGGTCCTCCTTTATTGATGGCTTGTTCTTTGTCAATAAAACGTGTGGTCATATTTTTCTGGCAATGGTTTTTCCCAACACAGGCACCCAACCAGTGGGATGTTGTATCCAACACGGAGGAGCTATGGGCGCTTTTATAAATGCATCTCTTTCAGTGTCCTGGTTGTCCCTGTGGGAACCTTGCTTATCAGTAGTGGTTGGCATATGAGTGGGTTGTGGGAAGAGTCTTCCCCTCACTCCCCAAAGAAAAGTAATAATGGGAGTTATTCTAGGGCTTCAGGCCTAGACTATCAGTACACGTGGCGTTGTCCCCGTCTCCCAAGTGGGATACGGACATGGACGGTAGTGTAGTACACTGGACATATCTCTACTAGGATTTAGATCCGCACGTGCCATGATGGGCACGTGGGTGCTAGATATTAGCACTGAGATATGTAGTGCACACGCACGTGGGTATTCACGTGGTAGGGTTTATGAGCTGTGATGCAGACCACAAGGTGGTTGCAGTGCTAGTCCTGTACGGAGGTCCTAGGGGAGGTCCAGGACCGTCCACGTAGTGCTGTTAGGCAGTCGTTGCCTGTGGGCATCGTATCAGTCCTAGCTGGAGTAGATCTAGCTGGATGGAGCCAGCACCTCATTGGTTAGCACTAGTACAGGATAGCTAGGTTACCCTAACCTACGTGCCCATGCAATCCAGCTTGGCAAGCTTGCATGGGTTGATATTATGCCAGCCATTGCATAATCCAACACACGTTCGCATCCATTTGCACGAGTGCATTAACTGTAGGACGCATCTAAGGGTGTTGGGAGAGGTTACTGCCCCTGTCATGGGTGTGGATGTGACCTTCCTTGTCCTAGAGGACTATGATGGCCCTGTGATTTTGGGTCAGAATTTTCTGGGCAATCCTGGGATTTCTATCAGAGCTACAGCTCTGAAAAGAGATAGCTGGGGGATGATTCCCCTAGAAAATTTCAGGACAACATTTCCAATCAGGTGCAGGGTCAAGCCGGTCAAGGGTGTAAAATGGGATGAAGGGGAGGTGCCCCCAGCAGCCAGTTTGGTGATTCCAGCTGTGTTGCACCCCAGCAGTATTGGCATAACTCACAGGAGCCTTGCTGCACACTCTCCTTTGACATATGACCAGCTAGTCCAAGAGATGAGCTCGCCTACTTTGTTTGAGGCTTGGAAGCTCGCCTTCTCCAAGGCATTGGAGGAGTGGTTGCAGTTTGAGTGTGCTGCACCAACAGACAGACGTCCCCCAGCATCAAGGAAGCTTGCTTTGAGATTTGTGCTGAAGAGGAAGGTTGTGGATGAGGTATCAGTGCCCCATGTCAGGCCTGTCCTGAATGAATATCACGGCACGGGGAGTCTGCCAGGAGAGGAGCTGTACACGCCAGGGATGCTACACGACACATGGAGAATTTTGCTATGTCTCTACGTGGGGTTGCTGAACAGGGGAGCAGCTATGTCATCAGTGCTGCTGGACTTCAAGAGGGCATTTTTAAAATCTGATCCAGAAGTGGCCAGGAGGGTGTGGAAGCAGGATGAGCCTTACTGTGTTGAGGTGCCTGCCATCTGGAAGCTGGAGCTGCATCAACAATTCCTGGTTATTCTGAAGGGCCTGGAAGGACTCAGGTCGAGCCCAATCATCTGGAGACTCACGCTGCAGGAAGCTCTGATCAGTGAGTGTGGCTTGAGAGTGTCTTCAGTTGATCCCTGTTTGCTGCTGGCCCAATGGGAGGGTCTGCCAGTGTATGCTAGTTTGCATGGAGATGATCTGCATTTGCTAGCCCCCACGACCTGGCTGAAGAAGTTTATTCCTGTCATCAGTGGCAAGTTTTCACTGGGCAAGGAGCTGTGGCAGGAGCCCAACAAGCCTGTAGTGTTCTGTGGAATGCAGGCTACCCTGTTCAGGAGGGATGGGGAGTGGAGTATCAGGCTTCAGGCTGGAGGAGATTATAAACAGACCATTGTGAAGGCCTTGCCAGAGAAGATCACCCAGGCTGCAGGACCTGAGTTGAGAGGCATGTGGGCCTGGTTTGCCAGCATCTGTGGTCCGTCTTTGATGGTCCATAGCAGAATGCCTGATGAGGTGCTTGAGGATGAGAAGCCTCGAGTCATAGCCCGGTTGGTGGAGAGTACCCCTGATCTGATTTTGTCTGGGATTGACTTTACCCAGCCTATCACCTTGGAGATCTTTGTTGACAGTTCCATGGATGCTCGCCAGGTTACCAAGGTCAGGGGGAGATCTGCTGCTCTGTTTGCTTTTTATCAGAGCAGGGCAAGTTTGTTCAGCTGCATGGTACAGCAGACTGCAGAAGAGGGTCTGTATCAGTTCAGATGTGGCAGAATGCAGGGCCATATGCGAGGGGATCCAGTCCAGCCTGTACATAAAGGAGTTAATGCTGGAGCTGGCTTCAGTTACCCCTTGGACCTTGCAGATGGAGACGTTCTTGCTAACAGACAGCATGGGTATGGTCCAGTTTGTTCACAAGCAGCTGGCCAGAAGCCGGGACCTGGATTATTTGTTGCTGAAGGAGTTGGCCAGTTTGGTTGACTTGAAGCATATCCCTGGCGAGGAGAACCCTGCTGATGCATTGACAAAGCTGCCACACAAGGCCCCAGCCCAGTACAATGTACTGAGGAAGCTCATGAATGCTGACTGTCAAGTCGGTCTATCTGTCTAAAAGCTGAGAGCTGGGTACTTAAGTCTCTGGATATCAGGCTGGGAGCTTGATTGTACATAATCCTGAGCACACCTTGAGGGGTGAGACATGTCTCTGGTGTGGGAATGTCTGACATTGTCTCTGATGGAGAGATGTCTATCTGGGGTTTTCATCTCAGTCTGAGGTTTCCCCAGATCTGGCATGGTTTGTGGGCGGGGTTCGATTCCCTGCATGGTGCCGTCTTAAGGCGGAGTTTCACGGACTGGCTGACCCATCCACCATGCTGGTGAGGTGGCGACAGGTCCCCTGATTTTCCACGGTTGGAACGAGTATAGGAGCTTGTGTTTGCATGTGCTTCGTGTAGATGTTGTGTCTGGTTCGATAAGGGGCAGCAGACCGGCGCCGACTCCCGTCTGGGGGTCAGCAATGTTTTCTGATGAGCTGTTGTGGGTGATCTGTGGGGTTTCGCCTAAGGTCCTGAAGGTTGTACATACTTCTCAAGTTCTTAGCTGAACACCTATGGGCTGCCACAGTTGGCCAACCTCTTGTACATGGGTAACACAACGAGCCTCCCGTGAAGGGATAGGGACTCATTGTAATTTGTTTGTGCTCCTGAACCAGTATGGGTGCTATGTACATATGATAAGGAATCCAAGCTGACTGTCATGCCCAGCGGGTTGTGACTTGTAGTCGGGGAGGATATCCAGTACCCATTGTGTGTGTTTGTATGTAGACTTGTGTGAGCTGCTACAGCTCAAGAAAAGAAAGGATTGGAGTTAACGCCAAGCGCATTGGCGTGATCCTGATTCGGCATTTCTCTGCGATTCCAGCGGCACCGGAACGAGTTCATTCCGACAAGTATCCAGAAAGTTATGACGTTCCGACTTCCCGGTCGCGCGCGAGCGCGAGCCGGCTGTTCTTCTAAGTCGGACGTGAATATTTGCCGACGACATATGGGGTCGACAGTAATTCCTGGGCTGACAGGAATTAGGTGCTGAACCTACGACGGTATTGGATTAATACGTCGTACGCAGGAAATAGGAACCTTAACCTGTGGACTGTTGGTACCGCAGGCTTGGTCCTAGGTGCAGATGCAATAGTCACTGTGGACTGTGCTCTGTGGTCACTGTACTGTATAGCAAACCTACTGTATAGGAACTGGGCGCTGTACAGGTAGTGAATACTGTACCGGGAGTGTTATTACTGAGCAGGCCTCCTAGGCTGCTCAGGACTAGCAAGCACAGTGCACAAGTATATAAAGAATAGGCCAGTGCCAATCGGGCATCTCTTGCGAGCCCGCCTCACGTGTATTGCCTTGACTTGGCAACCTCGTGTACAAGCCTCAAGTGTGTGAGCGCTGTAACATTATCCAATTTTAACAAAGCTCCGTTTCCAACCATATTCACACATTGCTGCATTGCAACCATATCCTACACATTGCGTTTTATAAAAACGTTAACTCCTACCTCCGGGGCGACCTCTTCCTGGGGAAGCTCGGCGTGGCCCAAAGCGTCGTCATTAAAACGGCACGCCGGCTCGGCGGCCCCACCGCCCCCGTCTTGGTGGACTTCCACCGCAAGGAGGACAAACTGCACTGTGCAGAAGGCCCGCCGGAACCTCCACGATACCAGTTGAATGCCCTTCACCGCTGGCTAGCACGCCGGCGATGGAGACGGGATTTTTGTTGTTTGGGGAACCGATTGTGGGAGGCTGAGCCCGCAGCCGCCACTGATTGCTATTGAACCCTTGCTGCTGGCCAGGCCGCAAGGAGCTCAGCGGCGCGGCGCTAACCGATAAGGCATGCTCGAGCCTCTAACCCGAGACTACCGGTAGGCTACCCGATAGTGCATGCTCGAGCCTCTAACCCGAGACTACCGGCACTCAGCGGATCTGTGCTACCGAGGGCGACGGTTCTCTGACCGTCCCGGCGCGCACTGGCTTCCGTACCTTGCTTAGGCACCGACTAGCATCTAGACACCAATCTTTGATGCCCACCTGACTAGGCGCCCAGGCCGGCGACTACCGGCCAGCGGAAAGATGCCACTCGGGAGCACAACTATACCCAACTGAGCATGGACGATTACTTTATCCCGGAGCAGCTTGAGGCCCGGGCTGCCGCCCTGAACCGGCCGGAGCCGGTCCACCAGGCTAGGGCAGCCAAGCAGGCCAACCCGCAACCAGTAACGGTCACGCTCATCGAGAAGCCGCGGAGTCTGCCCAACTTTGGCTGGACTGCCTGGCGCTCGAGGCTCGGGCGGTTGGTCTAGAAATCAGCCCCAAAACGGAGGCCCTGGCCCTCGGCATGGCAGGGCCCCCACCCACACTCCGCCTCTTAGATGACACCGAGGTCCCCTACCCTACTTCAGGCCGCTTCAAGCTGCTCGGCAGTTGGCTTCCCGACTGCGAGGACGACCTGACGACATGGATCGGTGATGGCGTGGGCGCACCTCCACTTGACCACCGCCGAGCTGGTGGAGCAACCCCGCCCTACCCCGGATCGTCAAGCGTGAGTCACGCTGCGTGACCTCTTCAAGGTCATCATTCTGACGATCCTGATCTACGGCGCCGAGACCTGGACACTGACGCAGGAGCTGGAGCAACGACTCGACGGCAACGTCACCAAGATGCTGCGCAAGGCCCTTTGGTTTGCACATTAGTTAGTAATGAGGATTTGTACGCTGATTTGCCCTATGTTTCCCACATTATTAGGCACAGGCGCCTGGGCCTAGCCGGGCACCTGGCCCGCACAGATCAGGTAGACACATCAGATAGACTAGTTGGCACCAAACCCGCCCAGCCTGGGCGATATATGTCCTCACCTGGCGTGCCCCAGGCCGCGCGCGGCAGGGCCACCACCCGTGGACTTTTCGTGATTATTAGACTCGGCATGGACATGTGCTAGTAACACTAGACGCGACGGGCCCACGCCCGGGCAGCCTCCTGGTTTGTCTGTAATATGGAGGCAGATGGTACGCAAGGATAGATGGCACGTAGTGATGAACTAGGAGACCACCCCCAAGTCTGTGGGGGCTCCGCGTGTGACCGCGTATGGCATTCATAGCGATTCGGGCCGCGGTGCCCACACCGGCCCTGTAACTAGGACCTAGATAGCTTACACCATCCATTCCATCCCATGTTCCCCTCCCACTGAGGACTTATGCTCACGTGACGCAGTCACGTGTCTATTAATTAATTAATTAATTAATCCATTCCATCCCATGTTCCCCTCCCACTGAGGACTTATGCTCACCTGACGCAGTCACTACGTGTCTATTGATGAACGAATGAATGAATGAATGAATGAATGAATGAATGAATGAATGAATGAATGAATGAATGAATGAATGAATGAATGAATGAATGAATGAATGAATGAATGAATGAATGAATGAATGAATGAATGAATGAATGAATGAATGAATGAATGAATGAATGAATGAATGAATGAATGAATGAATGAATGAATGAATGAATGAATGAATGAATGAATTGTTGAGCTTCGCTCATTTTATATATATGACGCGTACGTGGACGGGCTCAAAGGGGACCGACCTGCCGTAGGTAGCGTAAGACTAGCGCTTGTCACGAGGGTACTGCACCGGCCGGCCCTTTTTGCGGCTGAGTGTGGTTCCGGAGTGCAGGCCTAGTTAGCTTCTAACGTACGTCACTACTAAGACCTTGTACCTGCGCTAGCCGCCACTGAGGCGTGGCGCAACTGTGATGGGCAGTCAGTCACCTTGTACTTGCGCCAGCCGGCAGGCCTGCGTGGCGCAATGTGAATGATAGTCAGTACTTCACTATACTTTTCGTCCGAGGGTAGTAAAAAGGATCCGAGGCGTAAATTACGAGGTCTTATCTTACTACCTAGATACGAGGCGTGAGATCCAACGCCGTAATCATTACTACCTATCATCCTACGTAGTAATTTTACTAGCCGTAAGTAAGAGTAACGTTACGACTGCACATCTTTGGTAGTACATTACCGACAGAGTAAATTACCGCGACGGGTCTTGGTTGGTAATCTACCACCTGTAGATTAGGTGCCAGTGATCCGATGCTGTAAGATACGTTTCAGTAAGTTACTTCGGGGATCTTTGCCTGTACACGGCCAGATGGATAATTATATTGTAATGGAGAAGTGGGAGAACGTGCGTGTCTATTAGCAAATGCAGCGAAATATAAAAATGTAGTTATCAGCCTTTTTCGCCTATTCAGCAGTTGTCGTTGTCGGCCGTTGTCATTAAGCGGCTATAGATTATGTGTGCTGGGGCCGGTGAAAAGACGCTAGCAAAGTTCGTCTGAATGGCGTCCAATAGAGGGGATTTTATTCTTAGTGGATTGTTGGACGAGGAGAAGGCGAGGTTGCTGGCGGAGAATGCGAAAGAGCAGAGGGAAGCAGCGGAAGCCGTGCGTGGAAGATGAGGTAACGGGATGGAGTGTGGGCCCTGGCTTCTGGTTATGAAATGATGGCGGTTGCAGGCCAGCCGTGCTCGCTGGTAATGGGTGCGTGGTGTTGAAATCCAAGTTCTGCGCGTATTCTGTTTTTTGGTCAATGATTGAAGGGATGTCGCCTTGTTTTATTTTTGTGCATCTGCGTCCCGTCGTGACTGCCTCGTCATGGACGCCCAGGGGTAGAAGTTCGAACGAGGGAATGATTTTTCAAACGCCTGGATATGTTATGATAGTACGAATAAATGGTAATGGGTAGAGGCGGCCAAAATTTTGTTGGAAGTGTGCCAACGCCGCACATACGACTTGAACAACCCTAGGTATCTTAGGAAAAGGAAACACGGATACGTCGGAGTGGAGGAAGAGGAAGACGATGACGATGGTGAAGATGGAGAGGTTTACAATGGAGGCCTTGAGAATGGGGAGACATTGAATCAGGAGAGCAGGGTAGCGGTGAGTGGCCCGTCATGAATTACATTGTGGTTGCAGTTGTTAGCGAGGCGTGTTGATTGCTTCTTGCCGCGGGTAATCGCTAGCGCGCATAACCTTCTTTTTTCAACAGGTGTTCTGGTGCATTGACTGCCGCAAAGCAATTAATGGGACTGATTATGTGCCTATCATGCCGTTTGGGAATCATACATTGCCAACATTTCGTGTTTAGAAGGCGCGCCTTCAGAAGCATATTCAGCACCGCACGAGCCAGGTGCTGAAGGCGTGCTTGGAGAGGAAGGGGTATAAAGTGCGCATGACCGCATCGAAGAAGAAGAAGCAGCAGGAATCGGGCAAGACCATGATAACCGAGCCAGGATTGGCTTTCGTGCATGCAGTACATGGTGCGGCGCAGGCAGTGAATGCTGCATCGATTGCAGCGGTGCAGCCTGTGGCCATGGCGGTGCAGGGCGCGGGTCCTGAAGTGTGGGCGTTGGCGAAGCAGATTCACGATGCTGTCATGGCCACGTTGTGAAGCCAAGGAATGGGTGTTGGTTCCAGTCAGGTGCCTCGCCCGGAGGAAGCTTTTCTGCTGTAAGCAGAGGTGCGGCATCAAGCATTTGCAATCGCCATGAGAGCAGTGGAGATGTCAGCGGCATGAAGCATTTGCAATCGCCATGAGAGCAGTGGAGATGTCTGCGGCATTGGGAGATCTGCAGACAATTGCAGGAGGACATTGTGCGGTACGCTTGTAGGGTGTATGCTGTGTTGTTCCGCTCGCTAATGGACATGTGCCCCTGTAACCTCTTCCAGGCTAGTATCTGCTATCCACCTCTTCAGGCTTGAAAAGTAAATTGCTGTACGGTTCACAATTGGCATGGCTTGACATGCACGCGTCCTTGACTGTGGTCTGCATGGGTTTGGGGTTTAGCGGTTTACATCAGACTCTGCTGTGTGTCTGCTTAATCAGCCGACGTGTCACATGGGGACAGCAACGGCGCTGGGATGCAGCCCGGTGTGAATGCGAGTAAGGTACGCGCTGTCATGCATGGCGGATGGGGCGTGGAAGCCACGACCCACGTTTTTGTGTGTGCACGGGGGGCTAGGGGGCAAGTCGTTGTGTTGCTGCCATCCATATGGCCATGGATATGCGGGAAGCTTTCCCTGTACCCATACTTAATGATGCATGGACTGGTTGTGACAGCCAAGGGTTTAGCTGTCGTGGGTTTGCTGAGTGATCATGGCAGTCTGCTAGGCTGGTGCTAGAACAGCAATAGCGCGGTTACTGCTATGTCTTGCCCGTGCTAACTGATGCTGCAGCCATGCGTGGAGCGCGAATCGTCCCGAGAGGAGAAGGAGGAGGCGGGGCCGGTGCACCCATGGGCAGGGCCGGAGAAGAAGGACGCGGAGCACCCAGTGTGGGAGAAGGAGAAGGCGGGGAAGCACTGAAGCTCCACCCCATGTCAGGCCTCTAGTATAGGTGCCAGTTAACTAAACCCATGCACGTGCAGGTTGTAGCTCAGAATGTATTTAAAATCATATGCCCCTTTTCAGGTATATGTGTAACAGTGACTCCCAACGGATATATGTTCCTAATTTATTAAATTCTTACTGAATAATTGTTGTCTTTATGAACCCATGAAGAGCAAAGCCCGGTGGGGAGTACATGTAACGCATTACCACGAGAAGGGGTCCCCACACCGCATTTCTTCGCTCTCTGTTCCTATGCAGAACAAGAAGAGGTGGAAGACCAATGTCCCGGCTCACACGCCAGCCCATGTGGGTAAGCCCCCTCCCCCAAAGCGGAAGGGGCGCTTTGGGGAGAAGTGTAGTGAGGATTTTGTAGACTAGATAGCACTAACTTACTTACACCAGACCTGGCAATAAACAAGCATTGATGGGATGGACCCAGCGATACATAATGGGCGTGCATGCGTAAAAAATATACACTATGCATGGCCCAATGGGCATGCATTCAAATAATTACAAATGAAGGCCGCCATGAGAGCACTGAAGCTAAACCAGACCGGGCCACAATTAACCCTCCAGCACCAAAGTTCCACTGCATCATGTAAGACAAGCCATCCATCCATCCATCCATCCATCCATCCATCCATCCATCCATCCATCCATCCATCCATCCATCCATCCATCCATCCATCCATCCATCCATCCATCCATCCATCCATCCATCCATCCATCCATCCATCCATCCATCCATCCATCCATCCATCCATCCATCCATCCATCCATCCATCCATCCATCCATCCATCCATCCATCCATCCATCCATCCATCCATCCATCCATCCATCCATCCATCCATCCATCCATCCATCCATCCATCCATCCATCCATCCATCCATCCATCCATCCATCCATCCATCCATCCATCCATCCATCCATCCATCCATCCATCCATCCATCCATCCATCCATCCATCCATCCATCCATCCATCCATCCATCCATCCATCCATCCATCCATCCATCCATCCATCCATCCATCCATCCATCCATCCATCCATCCATCCATCCATCCATCCATCCATCCATCCATCCATCCATCCATCCATCCATCCATCCATCCATCCATCCATCCATCCATCCATCCATCCATCCATCCATCCATCCATCCATCCATCCATCCATCCATCCATCCATCCATCCATCCATCCATCCATCCATCCATCCATCCATCCATCCATCCATCCATCCATCCATCCACGTTAGACGCCGCAAGGCCCGCACCTTCAAAGAACAGCTAGTAGAGGACATGGGGGGCCTAGGCCTCTCCGTGATTTGGAAGAAGATGATGGACAAGGCCAAGTGGGCCCAGGTCATAGAGGACAACGAGCCCCCCCCAGTGGGGAAGCGCCCGCGTGTGCAATCCCGCGGGAGGCACGCTAGATAGCTCCCCCCAGGGCAGCGTGCGGCTGCCTAGATAGATGATGTAGTTAGAATGTTGTTAGATAGATGTAGTATGTAGCCAATGTAGATAGATTAGACCGGTAGGAATGTGTGCGCCCATCCATCCATTCATCGGGGTTAATGCTCCGTGACTCCCCAACGGGAGCACGAGTCTAATTAATTAATTAATTAATTAATCCATCCATCCATCCATCCATCCATCCATCCATCCATCCATCCATCCATCCATCCATCCATCCATCCATCCATCCATCCATCCATCCATCCATCCATCCATCCATCCATCCATCCATCCATCCATCCATCCATCCATCCATCCATCCATCCATCCATCCATCCATCCATCCATCCATCCATCCATCCATCCATCCATCCATCCATCCATCCATCCATCCATCCATCCATCCATCCATCCATCCATCCATCCATCCATCCATCCATCCATCCATCCATCCATCCATCCATCCATCCATCCATCCATCCATCCATCCATCCATCCATCCATCCATCCATCCATCCATCCATCCATCCATCCATCCATCCATCCATCCATCCATCCATCCATCCATCCATCCATCCATCCATCCATCCATCCATCCATCCATCCATCCATCCATCCATCCATCCATCCATCCATCCATCCATCCATCCATCCATCCATCCATCCATCCATCCATCCATCCATCCATCCATCCATCCATCCATCCATCCATCCATCCATCCATCCATCCATCCATCCATCCATCCATCCATCCATCCATCCATCCATCCATCCATCCATCCATCCATCCATCCATCCATCCATCCATCCATCCATCCATCCATCCATTGATCGGGGTATAGTCCTAGTACAGCCATGCTACGTCCTGGCTATGATGAGATTACTTGCCCACGCTCCTAGTGTTATGCCATGCTCACATGGGTCTTATTGCACCCACAGATTGCCGGATCGTTGGCGTGTCCGTTTAGCTAGCGTTCCCGAATGCAGCTGTGGCATGCCGTTAGGCATGAAGGAGACTGGGGGTCTCTGCCCTTTCTCCTGTTGTGCACACACAGGGATTCACTACATTTCGCCGCCTAGGACACCTTTTTTAGCGGGGAATGTGGTTCGGTCAAGTAGGGGAAAACGGTGGCAGCTCTCCGAGCGTCAGATACTTGAAATTCTCGTTACGTTCGTATCGAGAGTAGATTTCTGACAATTTTCCTCATTCGGACAGAATCGCAGTGAATTTCAGCATCCGTCCAGTACCAAAGCATGGACCTAGCAGGAATTCCGTCAGACATCTCGGAAGTAGCAATTTTTAGGATCGACCGGACTTGCGATAGTGTTCAGTACGAATTTGGCCTCCGTCAGGTCAGCAAGCGGCGTGGGAATAAACTGAACTGAACTAAACGGTGGACTGTACTAAGAAATTCGTACTCAATTTTCGTCATCCAAATCGGAGGGAAATATTCGACCAAGGACTAGAGATTTCATCGAATTTTCAGAACTGGCCAATTGATGCCAAATGGCGCGATTCTAGATAACAAGTGTTGCTTTACTGGTATCCGACGGTGCCGAACTTCGAAATTGAATTTGTAACCCCCGCCGTATTGACGGAACCACATTCTCGCATAAATTGGGTTTCCGCGGTGGCGAAATGTAGTGTAAAAGCACTTCGGTGCTCCGTGACTCCCCAACAGGAGCACGTGTTTAATTAATTAATTAATTAATTAATCGGGGTTAGCTAATGCTCCTTGACTCCCTAATGGGGGCATGAGTTTAATAAATGAATTAAGTAGTTAGTTAATTATAATCAGGTTGATTCAGATGAGGTCTGTGCTGGTTCCTTGTGGACTGGCCAGCCAGGGAGATATCTTCTTACATGGTCAGGCCCTTGCCGACCATGTAAGAACCTGTTAGGCGACGCAGTGGCCAGCATTGGACATACCGCCATATGTTTGTCTCCGCGATATGATTTTAGCTGACATGCAGAGCACAGACATTGTTGGCGTCATCCGCTCAACCCCTCTCATTATTCAGACATGGGACCTCGGATGTGTAGGATTAGTAGCGTTGCCCAGGCGGACATTGTCAAAGACTACGACCCCCCAGTTGTGGGTCCTAGGAAATTTAACAAGCATGATTGTCTCCTTGTTGATAGGCATTAATTAACCCGTGTTTTTTTACAACGCGATGTATCGCGTTGTAGGGTTAGAACGCGATGTATCGCGTTGTAATCTGACACGTGGCAGGCACAGTAGATACGAGATTTTCGGTCTGAAACTCGGTGGACGGCCTCCTTACATCCCGTAGAACTCAAGAAAAAATCCTGGTATTTTTTGGATTTTTTTTGTGACAGCTGCAAACAAATATGTACCACTGAAATCAGGCATTTTCGCGGGACGAAGGTGAAGACGACGGCGATGGCGGCAGGTAGATCTCGCCAGTTTTCGCGCGAATTTCAGTGGCTGTTGGGTGGCACGACCATGATTATGCGTTCAAAGGTTGATAATTAGGTTTCTACGAGTTTGTTGAGGTACTGGGGCAAAGGAAACGTAGATTTTTCCAGTTTCTCACCCAACTTTCATGCGGAACCCCTGGAAACCGGCATACATATTATTACGCCAAGACTCGGGTCTGCTGCGGCACCATGCTTGGTATTTCCATGGTGTTTCGACTTCTTAACACATGTTTATTCATTCCGAACGCCCGGACTCTCGGCTAAACCGAGATTTGTGCAGACTTTTATTGGGTAGCTCCGGGCATGATGGTGCCTGCAAATAGCGTAAGGCGTGACCGTGGCTATTGCTACGGTATGCTGTATTTCCCTGGAAATGGCCTCTGCCACCGGCTCAATAGTGCTTGCAGGCGTAAGTATATCGTGTTTCTACCTAGTTTCTGCCAGTTTTCCACTTATTTCTGCCGACCTCTGCCCAGCCTCTCTAAGACCGCCATCCTACTCGACGTTGCTTGCATGTCAGCCATAGCAGGTTGCAGTTGTGCACTATTTAGGTGCTTTATACGTCGTCAAGCCGTGCATATATCGTGAGGATTGGATATTGATGGTTTATACTGCGTTGATTGTGCAAGAAGATAAGCTAGGTGCCCATAATCATGGTGTATAATCATGCGTTGTTGGCATCTTGCCACCATTTGCTAGCATGCATTCCAGCGTCATCTTTGCCTGCATGTAAGCTCATGGATCACTCAACCTATCCAAGCCTTGCATTACACATGCCTCTTTCTTTCAGTATTGCACACGTTATGGAATGAAAACCCAGTGCCTCCCTTCCCACGAGGCATGTGCTCAACACGTTGTGAGAGTGGATGATGCTTTGGCTATGGCTGCCTGATTCAGTCATATTATGTCATCCAGTCATGATGTTTGATGCATGTTTGATGCTGTATAACTTATACAACACCTATTTTCAACGTTTTGACCCTCCTAGCTCATGATATCCCCGTTTATGGGGCTCGTGTCGTTGGGTCATGTTGTGAAGGGCTCTCATTTTTCCCACTGCGTTGTACTGCGTTGTAATTGTAATGCTAATAAAAAATAGCTCCAGTGGCCCAATGGGCCTGAGTTTCGTTTCACAGAGCCTGCATATGTTGCCCATAGCTCGTGCAAGAAGCCAGATTTTTTTCATGAACCATTTGTGAATAAGCACATGACTTGTGACCTAGGGTCAACAAATCGCGGTCATGGCCAGACCCCCCTGTATTCAAACCAGTGTATCTCTCTAATGAATTAGCATATTGTAGGTCTGAGTAGCTCAAAAAATCCTTTGATTTATGGGCTTTCAGGAAAGTATACACATGACTATGAAAAAAAATTTTCCCTAGATGTTATGACGTGTTCTATAAATAGCTTACAACGCAGTATATCGCGTTCTAAAAAAAAAAACACGGGTTAATCCTTGATGATAGGCATTGCTTGCGTGCAAGATTAGCTCGAGGCCCATATTTTAGACTACTAGCTGAGCTGTGGACATACATGTTGTTATTGACGTCTTGACGGATATTGACGTCTTGGGGTGACTTCCACTATATCTTCTTTGGGGAATTCAGAGATCCCGGTCCCCCAACATGGACATGAGACTAATTAAAATCAATTAATCAATGTCATGAATAGAGCGCGTTCATGACGTTCAGTCATGAACAGAGCCCTAACCTTAAACACATAAGAAAACAATTATGGCGGGCCATGTGACTTGGAATGTAAGAAGCTTAGCCCCCAAACATATTGTTGTCTCACGTAATGAATCACTTGCTGATCAACAAATCGATGGTTATCTCATAGGCACAATGTACCTCTGACCATCATTGCTGGCCCATGCATGCATGCACCAATGGCAGCCTACATGACACATACATCGCTTATTTGCCATGTAAAAAATGCGACAAAGTGTCCATATAGGTACTCATAGATTAGCACAAATTCCTTAGCACGATGTGGACAACTTTACTTAACGGTGAAAGCCTGTCTCGCCCTTATTGCCTTGAGGGTTCCCGGCGATAGGTCCTGTCTGTTGGTCGACATTTTTCTTTTGCAGCTGGCCATCGTCGGTAGGTATGAATGATCTCGATGCTAGCAATTACGATGATGATACCCGAGGTAGTCTATACCTGGGATCGAGAGCTTCTTCTTGTATGGCAATGCCGGCAGGGCGATGACGGTGACGGCCGTCACCGTCATCGCTCTCGACGGGCGTGATGAAAAGTACCTGGTTGATAGGCGGCAGCTATTCACAATATAGGCCGTTTTTTATTACTCCGAATAAAGAGTTAAGAGGTTGGCCCTCGGCAGGGCGATGACGGGGCGCTGACGGGGCGATGACGGGGCGATGACGGGGCGTTCACGCGCGTGATTAATAGAACCTGTTTGATAGGCAGCGGCTATTGGTAATATACTTTGTTGATTAAGAGAAGAGTTTAGATGTTGGCCCGTCGAGGGCGATGACTGTTTTTTTTAGTGGCGATACACCGCCAAATGTGGCGGTGTGGCACTTTTTTTGGCAAAATGTGGCGGTGCCACCCACTTGGACAGGGCACCCAAGAAGCCACAATTTGGCCGTGCTGTTCTACTTTGTAGTTTCGTTTCGCCACAGGGTGGCCGTGCCTGAAGTTCACTCTAGTACAGGCTACGCCACAATTGGCGGTGTCAGCCGGTCTTCCGGCCGGCGTTCCGCCACAAGCCTCCCTAGTACTAGAACTACTATGAGTATTACTATGACTGACTGACTTACTGACTGCATAGTGCATGTACGTAGAGCCCGGCCAAGTGCCAAGTGGCAAGTGGCCCGCTGCCAGAGACCAGAGTGCACTGTGCAGACTGCAGCTTGTGTGCATTTTCTGGCTTCAGCTGGCTGGCGGCCTGGCGGCTGGCGCCTCAGTTCCAGTCACTCGCCAGCCATACAGTACTGTACTGCATTGCATTGACTATGTGTTTCGACTTTCGGCACTTCAGTAATCGTTTTGTTAAGCAGTGGCTGTAGTGGTAATCGTTGTTGTTAATTTACCAAGTACGCCCGGCGCCGATGCCTGAGACGGAGACGCTCGCCCGCCTTGTGTACAGGCATTCACGCCTTAAGTTGGGTTCGAGGTTTTTGGTCAACCCAACTTCAGGCGTGAACCCAACTTAAGGCGTGAATGATTCTAATAAATTCTACTAGTTTGAACTTAAGATAATTAAACATACTGTTCTGAACTACTTTGAACTTGGAATGCCAGTACGGCGCCGCGCCGCGCTGACCCCGCTGCCGGTAGGGTCATTTGCTGCACCAAAAAGCCAGCCCGCCACACGTGGCCGTGCCAAGCCCAATTTTAATTGGCTTAAAGCCACACATTGGCCGAGTAAACTGAAGTTTTCATAGTTCGAAACGCCACAAGTGGCCTAGCGCCACTAGTAACGAAAACCTTAAAAAAAACACTGGCGATGACGGGGCGATGACGGGGCGTTGACGCTCGTGATGAATAGGACCTGTTTGATAGGCGGCGGCTATTGCTAATATATAGGTCGGATATTTGTGTACCACCCCCCTCCTTCCCGCGGCAGGTACGCAGCGACCCGCTGTTGTCCTGGCTGCAATTGTGTATCACTTGTACGGTATTTGTGTATCACTTGTACGGTATTTGTGTATCACTTGTCCTCCTTTCCACGGCAGGTACGCAGCGACCCGCTGTTGTCCTGGCTGCAATTGTGTATCACTTGTACGGTATTTGTGTATCACTTGTACGGTATTTGTGTATCACTTGTCCTCCTTCCCACGGCAGGTACGCAGCGACCCGCTGTTGTCCTGGCTGCAATTGTGTATCACTTGTACGGTATTTGTGTACCACCCCCTCCTTCCCACGGCAGGTACGCAGCGCCCGGCTGTTGTCCTGGCTGCAGTTGTGTACCACCTGTACGGTATTTGTGTACCACCACCCTCCATGGCCCATGCAGCCCGGCCCGGCATCGTGCCGTCGCCGACCCGACAACGTTTTCTCGAACAACACGAATTTGAATTTTAGGGACTGGAGCGGCTGGCACGCTAGCGGCACGACCAACGGAACAAGAGAACCGAGAAACTGTGGCCGCCAGGAGGATAAAGGTTTCAAGGCGCATGCGTTTGAGGCTAGCCAGAACCGAATGCGAGGTTTTACTTTATCAAACCGATGTATATCAATGTGGCCAGAATTCTTTTCCAGTTGCGGGGTCGTGTGTCGCCAATTTGTTGTTGGGCCGGGCACTTTAATCGTGATTGCAAGAAGTCAGTTCACGACGCCGTTAGCGTGGCATTTATGTACAGCAATTCATCGTTCGGCTTCTTTATCCTATCGGCAACTCCTCACGACGTGTGAGCGTGAGTCGGTTGTCGTGTGAATGGACACTTTCTGGGAAAGTAAGTCACTAGAGTGCCAATTTCACCGATCGCAAAACATTTACCCAGTTTGGGCAGATAGACCTGGCTAAATACGAGGGCGAGCGGAAGTAATTGTTGATGCATAGCCATCTGCTTCCTGCGCTTTGTAATTGTAATGAGTTGTTCGCAAATTGGCGTCTCTAGCGGTTACTCCTCTGTGCACAGCTGGCGACCAAGAAGACTTCATTGGCAGCCGGACTGCGGATGCGCGTCGTTGGAATATTAGCAACGTTAACATGTTTGCTGCGTTTTTTGTGAAGCTTGTCTAGCCGACTGCATTTGGGAGACTTGGCAAGGTTGCCTCCAATCGTTGAAGTCACAACCTGGGTGTCAATTCACGTTTACTAGCCACGGTCATAGTAACATTCTAATGGCATTTGTCCCAGTTTCAACATGGGTTTTCACTCTGATCTGATGGAGTGAAGGGCCTAGCTCCGTGGTTTTGTGTCATTGTAGCAGTTTAGTCGCCTGCTAACGTAGTGAATCTTCCATCCCACCTCTCCCACCCCCACCCGCACTTCTCCTACTCTCTCTCTCTCTCTCTCTCTCTCTCTCTCTCTCTCTCTCTCTCTCTCTCTCTCTCTCTCTCTCTCTCTCTCTCTCTCTCTCTCTCTCTCTCTCTCTCTCTCTCTCTCTCTCTCTCTCTCTCTCTCTCTCTCTCTCTCTCTCTCTCTCTCTCCTTCCCACCCCCGCTCTCTTGTCCCTCCCGCACCCCTCCTCTCTCTTTCCCTTTTCCTTGGCTGTTGAGAAGGACTGGGGTGAAAACTCCAGACCGTTGGTGGCTGCCTTCAAGCAGGAAGTTTCAAGGATCAACAAGTTTTTGTGAGCTGTCTGATATGGTCACTGCTGCGACAAAGGTGAGTTATCTTGTTTTTCATGTAATTTTTTTGCTGTAGCTAGGTAAGCCGGCCATTTTGTACTCCCCTTTCTTTTGCTCTCACGATTTATTCTTGTTGTGGTTTATATGGTCCCGTTAAGTGGCATGCATTATCATTATCCACATTAGTGTGAGAAACCATCCGCAGTGTTGTAGCTTGCATCTATAACAACAGTTTTTGCTGCCGCCGCCACTGCTATTACCAACATTAAGTCATTCTTGCTTTCTAAGCACTCTTTTTCCTCTTAGGCTGTTGGTTGGGATACCAGCCACCCTTGCACGCATAAATTCAAGCACCGGGTGCATGTGAAAACACAACCAAGGCAAGAATGTCCCCCTCTCGCAATATCCCACCCACGCAACGCACCCAATGCAGCAAGAATGGGACCACCTTGTTGCCATGAGCTCTAGCACCGTTGCCACCCCTAGCTTTCTACTGTTCCCGTCCATCCTTATTTACACTGGCTGCTTTGCTTGCATTTCTGGCTCAGTGCCAGTTTGCACTTGCTAGCTTGCTAAGACAATAATGCAGCTTGCAAACGGCAAGGGCAAGCACCCGGGTAAGAGCAAAGGCAACCGCACGAGCAAAGGAAAGGGAAACTGGAAGAGCAAGCACAAGGCCAAGGAAAGGACAAAGGCACTTGTGCTTGCCAAAAGGGCAGGCTCAAGGGAAATGACAAGGGCAAGGGCAGGGGCAGGCACAAGGGAAGCGGATAAGGGCAAGGGCAGGCGCAAGGGAAAGAGATTAGGACAAGTCAAGCACGAGGGAACGGACAAGGGCAAGGGCAGGCACAAGGGAAAAGATGAAGACAAGGGCAGGCACTAGGGAAAGGATGAGGGCAACGGCAAACACTGGGGATCAAAGGATAGGGGCAAGGGCAGATGCTAGGGTAACAGTTAGGGCAAAGGCAGGCACAAGAGAAGAATAAGGGGCCGTGAAGTATAAGTGGAAATGCGGGTGGCGACATGGGGTTCGATCGGGCCTGCTGATGCAAATGCAGATTTCAACTGCAGTGACAAACACAAGCGTAGACATAGGCAACGACAAATTCCTTGCATGTGTGCCTTGCTCTTCACCGGCTGGCTCGTTTGCTAGTTGTCTAACAGTTTCTACCGATAAACATCACTTGCCATTGTAAGGTCTGCCTTGCTGCCGTGCTAGTGGGTAGCTGGGTGATCGTGCTTGTTCCTTGTCAAGGGAGGGATGCATGTGGAGTAGGTGGGTGGGTGTGCTTGTTCCTTGCCAAGGAAGGGATGCACAAAGGTTAGATAGGTGCACGTGCTTGTTTCTTGTCAAGGGAGGGACGCACAAAGGGTAGGTGGGGGCACATGGTTGTGCCTCGTCAAGGGCGGGATGCACGAAGGGTAGGTGGGGGCATGTGGTTGGTCCTTGTCTTTTCACCGCCCAAGCGATGGCGATGTAGCATGCATTATACATTTATTCGTGCATTAAAAATCACTTTCCTTACAAGCGGCCTTAGCCGACTCCATCTGCCGTTGCCATTTCTCCGTATTGCATTGTCCGGACACGGTTTTTGTGTCGCAGGTCTTCCCCCGTAAAGGCACAAGCTGCCTGCGCGCGGAATTATGTGCAGACACCTCGGTTTCCAACACGACGGCTTCCCGCACATATCGAGCTCTGGATGTACAACATCTTCCCCCGGCGCACTTGCTCCCGGATGGAGCTTCTGTGCGGTGCCGACATCCCCGGAGCTGTCCTAAGCACCGCATGGAAACAGTATTTCAAGCCACGAAGAGAAGCCACGAATTTGATATTGACTTGATATTGTCGTCAGAAGACTTGATATGCTATTTTCTGTGAAGGCGTTGGATTTTTGTGCATGACATGTAATCCTGCATTTAATAATGAAATTTTTTATGAAATAGGAACTCGTCTTGCATGAGCCTTGCTGCAAATGCCATTCATTTTTTTCCCCCGGGTAAATGGGTGTTAGGGGTTAGGTTGACCGAAATGATAAGTGAAATCAAAGTGAAATTCTGATAAGTGACATGCGTACTGCAATTCAGAACGACATAGCGACATGATTGTAGTACCGGTAGTGTACGCGAGAAGCATACGACGTCGTAACCTACGGGACCGAGTACCGGGATCGTAAATTACCAACTCGTAAATTACTACCTCGCAAATTACTACCTCGTACCTTACTACCTCGTAAATTACTACCTCGTACATTACTACCTCGTACATTACTACCTCGTACATTACTACCTCGTAAATTACTACCTCGTAAATTACTACCTCGTAAATTACGACGTCGGATCTTACCTCGGATCTAACTCGTAGCTTACGAGAAAGATCCGAACTCTTATACAAACGGTAAGAGTAGTCTGTGCCGTAAATTACCACCTCGTAATTTACGCCTCGGATCCTTTTTACTACCCTCGGACGAAAAGTATAGTGTTAGAGTGGTGTAGGGGACGTAGGGAGGCCTCTTTTCAGCTTCGCAACTTGATCCCAGCATTTGCTGGCAAGGTCGGCTGGCCGCTATGGCGGCTGCGCTGAATGTAAGACGATGCTATCGGCCTCTCCGGGCGTGGAGAGGCCTGGAATAAAGTTCTTTATGTTCACCACCTACCGTTACAGGCCACGGTAATGGTTGTTGGGTGGGGGGCTCTACGATTTGAGTAAAAGGGTGTGATTTCCGGCGCTGGGCCCACTGACGATTCCCCTCTACCCCTGGCTGGGTGCGGCAAGCAGCTTCCTGACACTGGGGAAGCTGCGTTTTCAGTCGGACAACGTCAGGGAAGGAGCCATACAGGCCAGGGCCAGCGGCTACGGTGGAAAGAATCACAGGTGGAGGCGAATCTGCCTTAAACGTGGAGATGGCTAGCGCGGGGTGCCAGCTGGGTAGCCCATAACTGCCAACAAGAGCCTGACAGCGGACCCGATCTTTCGGCCTGTGGCCAGACGGGAGTTTCGGGGAGGATGCGGGGCTGGAGCGAATCTTGGTGGGAGGAGCGCGCTCTTCATCATTGCCCAGTTTTTCAGCAAAGAATGTTCGCCTGGCGGGGCTGAAATTCTTGCTGTTTTATCGCCTTGTTTTTATCCTGTATGATGCATTATAGGAAAAGCGATAAAGAGTTCGGTTCAGCCAGAGGGGCATATCTATGCCATAAAGAAATTTCCTACAACAACACAAGCCCTGGTCAGGGCCTTGGCTAAGCAGTTTCCAAGCCAAGGCCTTGGTAGGGTAGAGGGCCTATCGCCACAAAGGTTTCAATGCCGGGAAATCCCAGCCTCGGGGGTGGGGCTGGTGATCGGTCCTGGGCTTGTGAGAGACGGTCCGGGGGCGTAAGGCCTAATAAGCAGCTGCTGGAAACCGCCCCCCTAACGGAGGGAACGACATGGGTGCCGCCCTGCGTCCGCCGGGAAAACGTAGCGGCCACACGGGGGCGGCAGTACAGCCGCGGCAGCATGCGGGAGGGGGGCCAGGGGCGGAAAGAAACTCGGCACCAAGGTTGGCGATAGCCTTGGTGGCCAGGTAGGAGGTGTGGGGGCAACACAGCTTGTGTTCGAGTATGCTGGGCCCCCAGCATGGTGCTACAATAACCAACTTGATAATGATGTGCACTGAGTTTGAAGGTGTGGTATAGGCTGTCCGTATAAAGCCTAGCACACAAAAATGTAAAATAAATGTTTCTCTTGGTGGGAAGGAACTCCAATGGACCAAAAACAAGAAATGTATTTGTTGAGCTTCGCTCATTTTATATATGACGCGTGGACGGGCTCAAAGGGGACCGACCTGCCGTAGGTAGCGTAAGACTAGCGCTTGTCACGAGGGTACTGCACCGGCCGGCCCTTTTTGCGGCTGAGTGTGGTTCCGGAGTGCAGGCCTAGGTAGCTTCTAACGTACGTCACTAGAGCTTGTACCTGCGCTAGCCGCCAGGCGTGCATGGCGCAACTGTGATGGGCAGTCAGTCACCTTGTACTTGCGCCAGCCGGCAGGCCTGCGTGGCGCAAATTATGTGAATGATAGTCAGTACTTAGAGTGGTGTAGGGGACGTAGGGAGGCCTCTTTTCAGCTCCCACCCACCCACCCACGCTGCTAAGAGGGGCAACACCTTGTGTTCGAGTATGCTGGGCCCCCAGCATGGTGCTACAATAACCAACTTGATAATGATGTGCACTGAGTTTGAAGGTGTGGTATAGGCTGTCCGTATAAAGCCTAGCACACAAAAAAGTAAAATAAATGTTTCTCTTGGTGGGAAGGAACTCCAATGGACCAAAAACAAGAAATGTATTGAATGAATGAATGAATGAATGAATGAATGAATGAATGAATGAATGAATGAATGAATGAATGAATGAATGAATGAATGAATGAATGAATGAATGAATGAATGAATGAATGAATGAATGAATGAATGAATGAATGAATGAATGAATGAATGAATGAATGAATGAATTGATTGATTAATTAATTAATTGGGCTCCGTATGATCTGAATTTTTGCACATGAATTTTGGGACCCTGTATGTGTCAGGTGCTGGCATGATGACAATATAGGTTTGCATGCGTGTCATTCTGACATTATTTGGATTTAATTATGATGAAGAAAAATTGCCATTTATGACAAATTAATGCTAGCAAAATTTTGATAGCATTTGTCACTAATTAGGGCTCCAAATGCTCTAGAACTTTGTACAAGGTCAGAACAGCTATTATTCGTCACGGCTGCAAAGTTACAACATAATCTGAGTTGAATTGTTGTGTCTAGGCAAGGGCAAGTGGTGTATGTGGCCAGTTTGGGGCCAGGTCATAGAGGACAACGAGCCCCCCCCAGTGGGGAAGCGCCCGCGTGTGCAATCCCGCGGGAGGCACGCCAGATAGCTCCCCCTAGGGCAGCGTGCGGCTGCCTACATAGATGTTGTAGTTAGAATGCTGTTAGATAGATGTAGTATGTAGCCAATGTAGATAGATTAGACCGGTAGGAATGTTTGCACCCGTCCATCCATCCATCGGGGTTACTGCTCCGTGACTCCCCAACGGGACCACGCGTCTAATTCATTAATTAATTAATTGGGCCATGGATCTGGAGTTAATTTAAGCCGGGAATACCATGTAAACTTTTCATTTTGACTCAACTACACCACTAGCCAGACACATCCCGGGGAGTGCTGGGACCCAATCCTAGGTCAATCCAGCCATAAACTTGCATGGGCCAGAATTTAAGAAAAAAAAGAAAGGCCATTTCAATGTGTTGCTAGGTGGCAGGAGCTACGTTGAGTTGTAGACCTGCCAATGTCTAGGTTTCTTTGTTAATGACGTAGTGAACTAGATCTAGATTCTTCTAGTCACACAATATGTGACCTAATAGCCCCGACAGCCTTACGTAAGCCGTCGGCAATTAGTTATAACGCCCAATTGCGTTGAATTTGTTCAGACACAACATTTTCGTGGCGAAAAAATGCCGTCCGGGCCAAGGCCGCGTGCCGGACACGCAAAAAAGACTAAAACAAACCCACCTAGCTAAGGTCGGCCTCTTTTCTTTTCCCGCTCACCCTCCCTGCGTATTTTGGGGGTAAGGCTAGCCTTTGACAAGCAATAAGTGTTCCCATGAGCATTGGCGGCCGGGATGTGGCCAGCCTGCATTTTGATGTGCTCCGCACAGAGTCGGGTTACCCTGGAGTAATTCCTCCGTTAATTAATTGAAAATTGTATTTACTTGGCGAGCAGTGCTACTGCATACTCTTTATGCCTGGCACTAATATCTCCCAGGCAAGCAGCAAGCTCCAGCTTTCCAGTCTAGTCCAGGACCTTGAAAACCGTCAGTCTGTGCTGGCCAACCGTGCCCATTCCCTGGCTTGGCAGGTCAAAGGTCAAAAGTTTCTATCTTCACGCACGGCTCCTCATAAGGATCTTGGCATTCAGCCTTCCTCTTGTTTGTACAGCTGCGATGAACTAAGGGGCTGCCTCCTCCGTAAGCTACTTGAGCCCTGCCGCAGACCAACAAAATAAATGTTCAAATAACCAGATCAGGATAGGAGATGTTCAGTCACAAGTTGGGAGCTTATCTAACCTCCACATAATAGGCCTACCGGCCACCCTAGGTTGGCATGCTATAACATACCAAGCATGGTATAACCAGAGGTGCATCATAGTTACCGAAGGTGCATGGCATGCATGTACCCACCCTCTATTAATTGATTAATTAATTAGGAACATAACTCCGTTGGGAGTATATGTAGCACATAGCCCTGAGAAGGGGCATATGAGCCTATAATACATTCTAAGCTACTTCCTGCAAGGGTGGGAATGTAAACAACACTTGCTCTAGGTGCACCAGGGCACCCGCACCCTCATGGTCTATCACGCTATGCCCGGGTAAGGGGGGAGCATGCCTGTGAGGGGGAAGATCATCATGGCTATACAAGAGCTATGGCATGGCTTCTCAGCAGGGAGTGACTCCCTGCATGGGCACAACATTACTAAATAAGGCTAGGCATCGTCTGGAGTGTGGCACATCATAGGCACACATGTACATGATTAAATAAAGCGCGGGGCTTAGCTGGGATAGTGCCTCTAGGAGGCGTACATGTACCACCCTCTATATGCCATATTAATTAGATATACAAAACATACACGCGCCTGCACTCTATGCAAAATGAAACCCACCTACATAGGCTCAATTGCCTGAGACAGGTCACAAGCACCACAAGCAGGGCACTAGCGCACCCAACCATTGCCCCGTGGCCATACAGCGTCGGAGCCTCAGACCTTCTTTGAAGTGATTTCACCATGCCAACGCAACATCACAGCCTACCTTGAAGATTGCGCCCTCCTTGACGTGAATAAGCGATACTGCATGCTCATGCCCAGAAAATATCAGTTTCTTGCAAAATGCACGACTGCTCTATGTACAGCAGCGGGATTAAATTGTGATAAGTGTCGGCAGTATTGACACCGCATGGAAACCATTATCCACATGCACAATGGACGAGGGGGAGTGCAGGCAGCGGGAGCGTGAAGAGGGGGGGGAGGGGGAAAGCAGGGGGGGGGTGAGAGCGGAAGAGCAGGAGGGGGGGGGGGGGGGGGGGGAGGGAGGGAGGGAGGGAGGGAGGGAGGGAGGGAGGGAGGGAGGGAGGGAGGGAGGGAGGGAGGGAGGGAGGGAGGAGGGAGGGAGGGAGGGAGGGAGGAGGGAGGGAGGGAGGGAGGGAGGAGGGAGGGAGGGAGGAGGGAGGGAGGGAGGGAGGGAGGGAGGAGGGAGGGAGGGAGGGAGGAGGGAGGAGGGAGGGAGGGAGGGAGGGAGGAGGGAGGGAGGGAGGGAGGGAGGGAGGGAGGGAGGGAGGAGGAGGGAGGGAGGGAGGGAGGGAGGGGGGGGGGGGGAGGGAGGGAGGTAGAGAGACCTAGCCTGATCCTAGCCTAATCGCGGCGCAACACTGAGAGATTTAATAAGCGATGCATACAAAGTAGCACGTGCAGGCATGTTCATCAGACATGACAAACCCACACGATGCCGAGAGCCCACCAGTGAAGATGCGAAAATGCTTGCGACAACACACTGTGACAACAAATGCTTGGGACAACACTTTGTGTGGCACATGATGTAAAATCGTCATACATGTCACACACACACACGCACGGACGTAGATCATCAGAAGACGATACAGAGAGTGCCTTGAGTAATTTGCCTTTAAGAGAATGAAACGGCATTAGGCAACAGAAACATCACACACCGGTGCCGCTGTGGCATGGTGATCTAACAAGGCCTCCACTGCACATGGGGGCATGGACCCCATCTGCAAAGTGCAAGTTCGTCCAAAGTGCAGACCAGTTTTTCTCCCCCCTCCGCTCCGCCCCCCAAAGGGGTGTGAAATCACCTTTGGGGCGTGGAGCGAGGCGGAAGAAAACAGACAAAACGAGCTCATTACATACGCGGTGATCAGGTACTTCCACTCAGGCACCCTGGCCTGGTTTGCCAGGCACTGCTCGACCCAGTCGTGGGAGACCAGGTGGATGACATGCCGGTGGTCCTCCACGAGCCGCCGCTCGGGCAAAGTGAGGCTGGTACTGCAGGGAGGTAACACATGCAGGGGGGTCAAAAACACACACACGGGGTACACAGAGGGTTGAGCCATTGATGCATAGGGGTGACACACACAGAGAGGTCTTAAACAGAGCTTTTACCCGCCATGGCCAAATAAAGGGCCTGACAGGTGTCGCGACCATGATGGCAAAACGGGGCAGCGATGGGGGATGTGACAGAACACGACGGGTTCATTCATATTCTATCACAAGTGTTGCCACCAGGCGTCGCGACGGCACTATAATGATGGCGCACATGGCGCACACGGATGATGGTGGCCCCTGTGTGGCACCTGGATGGCACCAGACGCCGATCCTGGATCGACTCCCCACCGGACCATAGTCACGGACACCCCGGGCCCTGGTCTAGGTTCGCTCCGAGATCATTCTGCCCCCTACCAGCCAGGCGTGTGAGCAGTGCTAACGACCTGCCACCAGCTCCAAAGTCGGCTACCATCAACCGCTGTACCCACGCCGCATCCCCACGAACACGGATAACGAATTACCACCGTCTGAAGCCATATTTTAGCTTTCATATTATGGAAATGCTGCTATAATCATTTTATTATCTCATTGATGATAAATGTAGTACTATATGATGATAAATGTAGTATCTTATTGATGATAAATCTAGTACTGTATGATGATAAATGTAGTATCTTATTGATTATAAATGTAGTACTATATGATGATGAATATAATACTATGTAGTCATGTATTAGTTTTCATTAGGGGAGCCATACCATGCTGCCGCATCTGTCATGGGCGCGCCCGGCGGCGAGAACACCACCACGTGGCTGGTTGCCGTGTCCACCTGCGTTGTCACCTCCATGCCGCGGAAGGCAGCCTCCACCTCCAGCCGCATCATGACGGCGCGCGCCAGCGGCCTGAGGCTGTTATCCCTGAGCATCAATGGCGGACGTCGGACCACAGCAGCATGAGGTGCAGGGAGCCATTGGGTGAGGCGCAAAGGCAGCAGGTTTCTAAGATGATTTTCATGATTACGTCACGACTACGCCATGATAACTTTGAGAAGATAGAAAAACCGCCTGCTAGAAGGGATGGGGGAAAATAAGATATGCTGGGGGGAAGGGAAGAAGGTGAGGCATGAACAAATAATTAGGTCCACCAGAAAGGAAGGGCGGAACAGACGTTGTCTCGCATTTTTGCTGGGATGTTGCAAGGTTCCCCTGAGTGATGCTGACTGACGACCCCTGACTGATGATGTCAGAATGTTTGCAAACCGTGCTAGTATGCAGGTCGGGCGTAAAACTTCACTAGTTTAACAGCAACACAAGGGAGACAGTAACGGAGGGTGAGGCAACCGATTATAGCAGCAAAAAGGTGTGCACGTGCAGAACCAAAGGAGTGCCGCTGTGTAAGGTGATACCGACAACACCCGCAGGAGCATGCAGCGGTACAGCAAATCGAAAGCGGAAGCTGGAGGCAGACACATACTTCATGAGGGGAGTGCAGCTAACAAGGGTTGCAGAACAAGGACAGGCACAAGCAGCAACAAGAGGCTCACACATGTACCACTATAAAGGGTTATATGCGGGCTACAGGGTGTTCAGCTATTGAGGGTTATATACAAGGTACAGGGTGTTCAGCTGTAAAGGGTTAGATACGGGCTACAGGGTATTCAGCTGTTAAGGATCTTAGAAACAGATGACAGCAGCAACAGGGGGTGAACACGTACAGCTGGGCATCAGGCACCACCCAGCGGGCGCGCGTGCCCAGGAAGAGGTCAAACGGCCACTGCCTCGTGTTCAGCTCCAACTTGACGGATGCCAGCTCAGCGGGGGAGAAGGACTTGGGTGCTGGCACGTTGGCGAGGATCTGGGGGTGGGTTGGGGGTTGGGGTTTGGGGGTGGGGTTGGGGGTTGGGGTTTTGTGCGTGGGTGGGTCGGGGTGTCACGCACGGTTATCGTGGGCCGGGGCTGGGGATGAGCTGATGTTCCGATAAGGGGGGCGATAGGGGGGCGGATAAGGGGAGGTCCTGGAAAGGTGGGTGAGTGGGGGGTGGTTAGGAATAATTAGAAACACAAGTGAGAGCACAACAGCGATGGGAACGATCCGGCGGCAAAGGCAAGTCAGGTGAGAAGACCATGTTTCTTGCAGCGGGTGGGGCTGCCGGATGCCAGGTAGGCCTGGCCGACGTCAGCCTGGGTAGTCCCTTGTACTGACGTTGGGTAGGCATTAGCATCTGGGTCTGGCCGTGTTGATTGGAAACCTCATTTGGCCAACCACGGGCGAGGAATGATACGTGCAACGCATGCCCAAGAAGCAATCAACCGGGAACGCTCATGAGGCAATACTACCGTACAAGAGCACAAGCTCTAGACCTGGCTACCATAGAACTATACTGAACGGGCCCTTCAGTGAGTGCTGGCTCTCGCCAAGCCTAGGTATGAGGTTGATGGACGAAAAAGATAACTCAGGAGGTGCTTGCTGCGTGCCAACTTCTGGAACAAATTCCAGCCCCTTTGTGTGCATTGTTGTGTTTGTGTGCTTGTGTGTGCGTGTGTGTGTGTGTGTGTGCTTGTGTGTGCGCGCGCGCGTGAGTTTTTTTTTGTGTGTGTGTGCGTGTGTGTGCGTGCGCGTGCGCGTGAGTTTGTGTGTGTGTGTGTGTGAGTGCGCGTGAGTTTGTGGCTTGTGTGTGTGTGCGCTTGTGTGTGCTTGTGTGTGTGTGTGTGTGTGTGTGTGTGTGTGTGCGTGAGCGTGAGCTTGTGTGTGTGTGTGTGTGAGCTTGTGTGTGTGTGTGTGTGTGTGTGTGTGTGAGCGCGCGTGCGCGTGAGTTTGTGTGTGTGAGCTTGTGTGTGTGTGTGTGTGTGTTGTGTGTGTGTGTGCGTGTGTGCGTGTGTGTGCGTGCGCGTGAGTTTGTGTGTGTGTGAGCTTGTGTGTGTATGTGTGTGTGCGCGCGCGTGTGTGTGCGTGCTTGTGTGTGTGCGTGCTTGTGTGTGTGCGTGCTTGTGTGTGTGTGTGCTTGTGCGTGCTTGTGTGTGTGTGTGTGTGTGTGTGCTTGTGTGTGTGCGCGCGCGTGAATTATTTACTGATTTATTTTTGGGGTGTGTGTGTGTATGTGTGTGAGCGTGCGCATGAGTGTGTGTGTGTGCGTGAGCGTGAGTTTGTGTGTGTGTGTGAGCTTGTGTGTGTGCGTGTGTGTGTGCGTGCGCGTGAGTTTGTGTGTGTGTGAGCTTGTGTGTGTGTGTGTGTGTGTGTGTGTGTGTGTGTGTGTGCGGTGCTTGTGTGGCCCACCCACCCGCTTGACATAAGTCCAGTTAGAGCCTATGGCCCACCCACCCGCTTGACGTGGAGCTCGGTCACCGGCTCCTCAAAGCTGTCCCCAAACGCGTCTTCCTCCCCAGCCCTGGCCGCGTGCGTCTTCGACGACATGAACATGAAGTGGCTGCACGGGCACGCAATGCAAGGGGGAGAGCCGATGATGCCGATGCGAAAGGATGGAGTCGAAGGAAGGATGATGACTATAAATAATAAAAGTATTCAGGTATAGGTACTACCAGGTAGTATATGATTAGCACCATGGTTATGTCAAAGGGTGACAAAGCAAAGCGACGATGCCACGCAGCGCGAGGTGACACCCCGCAGGGCCGTTTGGGGCCAAAGGCAAGCGCCCGGGTGGGAGGCAAGTTGGCAGAGTAGGGTGGGCGTGCCACAGAACCACGTTTAGGCCACATAGCTCAGGCTGACCCTTTGGGAATTGATGCCACGTGGCAGTCGCAGGCCTGATGAGGCTGTTTGAACCAGCGTACCTGCGACTGCCCTGCATTTAGAACTATCAGTTGCCCCCCCATCTTTCCCCACCTTCTTTCACCCCCCGCCCCCCCCCCCCCCCCCCCCCCCCCCCCCTAAATACCTGCTGCCCCCGCCCCCCCAATACCTGGCGCGCGGACGCTCCAGCAGCTGTGGCTCATCCACGGCATCGAACAGGGATTGGACACAGAAGATGTCGCGACCCTTTTTCTTCTGCGTGGTGTACTGGATGCCTGCGACATGGGTTAGCAACAAGTCGACATCAGCATTGACGTGTCCCAAGGAGGATGCAAGTGGACATACATACACACAGTACACCACTGAGGATGCAAGTAATTAAGCATACACCCTGCTCCGAAGAAGACACACCATCAGCAACTATACGCCCCAGTGGAGAAACAAGGGCACATTCACAACAATATGCCCACTTAGTGATCAGGCGTCCTGTTAGTGAAGAAAGGGCACATCAGCAGCTATATCTATGTTGTTCTAATTCGTGATCAGGCGTCCCGTTGGGAACAAGAGCACGCCACAGGGCACCAGCCGGGCCATGTGTACAAGCAGTGCGAAGTGTTGGGAGCACCGTAGAGCTAAGTGCATATAGTAGAACGGACCGGTGCGCATCTCTGCTGGGGAGACGGGCACATGCTACAGCAGAGAGCATTCGTAGCAAAAACGTTGGGAAACATGCTCCTGCGAGGCAGCAATCCCAGCAGTCGATTCAAGACGGCTTAAATCTCTTTTTAAAATCTCAAATCCATGCATTCGTTCCAATCATCGTTTTAACTCAAGAGCCATCCACTGCCAGCATGACACACACATGCACGCACACACGTGCACACATAAGGAACAACTGCCAGTGCTTGTCGCAGGATGGCGCAAGTAGACCCCAAACAAAGAGATGATGAATGCGAAACGCTGAGACAGATGGAGTGCAAGCCCATCATTCGAGGCCCTTCAAATGAGAAGCCCTACCTTGCAAAGCTACCTTGGCAAAGCCTAGTGAATAGGGATCCTCTTGCTTGGGCAAACCGCTAGTCTTGCGAAAGAAAAAAGAAACGAATCGTGAAGAAGACAGCAAGTCACCAACATCATGTCCTTGCACCAGGGCACGCGCCAATCAACCAGTGAAGTGATGCTCGGGGATCAATACAACAACTCATATTTTGCTATAGTCCAAGGGCCAGCCAACAGCGTGCCGCGTACCTTTCTCCTCGTGCGCCAGAATAATGATCCCCTCCTTGTCGCAACCCATCACGTTCTCGCCCCCATGCCGCTTGACCGTCTCGGCCACACTCCTCTTTTGCGCATCGTCCTTGGCTTGGGCCAGGTCTTTAAAGAGAGGACAATGGAAGAGTAGGAAAGCAAGCTGCCGTCAAGGGATATGCGGCATACGATGCCCCTATTGCATGCGAGATTATATAAAAGATAGCCCAGTATACCGGATTATAAATTAGACTATCCAGTATACCAGACAATATATAAGACGCTCCAGTATACCAGACTATACTATATATCAGACAATCCAGTACATTATACTATACTATATATTAGACAACCCAATGTACCAGACTATATAGTAGTATCAGATTATACAGTAGTACCAGATTAGTGGCTTGTGCCCGTACAATATGCCCACCCATCAGGTGAGGGAAAACAAGCGCACTCAGTTTATAGGAGCTTCCCACCCCAGTAAACCTGACGCTTGCGCAAAAAAGTAGCTCATGGTACCGCATCAATGAATGAATGAACGAACGAACGAACGAACGAACGAACGAACGAACGAACGAACGAACGAACGAACGAACGAACGAACGAACGAACGAACGAACGAACGAACGAACGAACGAACGAACGAGCGAGCGGACGGACGGACGGACGGACGGACGGACGGACGGACGGACGGACGGACGGACGGACGGACGGACGGACGGACGGACGGACGGACGGACGGACGGACGGACGGACGGACGGACGGACGGACGGACGAACGAACGAACGAACGAACGAACGAACGAACGAACGAACGAACGAACGAACGAACGAACGAACGAACGAACGAACGAACGAACGAACGAACGAACGAACGAACGAACGAATGAATGAATTACACGTAGCCTGAGTCGCGTGGGCATAATCCCCTATAAAATGGGTGGGATGGAATGGGTGCCTATCTAACCTCTAGTCATGAGGTTGCGGGCGCCCCCGGCCTGTCCCGCTATGTTCATGATGTTGGGTCACATGGCACCACATATAGCTCCCCATCCCCCGCCCTTTCCGCCCCAAGCCACCCCCTTGGGAGAAGCTCTGCAAGAATTAACACAGCACAGGGAGATTACACGCAACAAAACTACGGACATAAGCAGCAACAAGAAAAGGTATTAAATATTTACGCGAAGGTCTTTTGTTGTTGTTCATGAGCGTAGGCAGGGAAGACGCTGGGATGGTAATACAAATATGTGTGTGTGTGTGTAGTGCCACCCAACACCAGCGACGATAACGGTGATGGCGGGCAGGATACAAAACGTCCTCCCCTCAAGCACGCTGCTCTTCTGCGCCACGTGGCGTGTGTCCGGCGCGCGCAGCAAGAGCGCCACCCGCCTCTTCTTGCTCATCTTGTTGCCGTCGGCGTCACGGCTCGTGAAGCCGCGCCGCAGGCGCTGAAATGCCCGTGCCGCGCTCTTCCGCTGCGCACCGGACGCTTGCTCGGCCGCGCGCACGAGCGAGTCCAGCAGCTCTGACCCAAGCGGATGGGAGGGTTGCCCAACGGACGGGAGGGTCATCCAGAGGAGGGGAGGGGACCACTGTTCAACATGTGTGTGTGTTCACTACAGGATAGAGATGTGAGTGAGTGAGTGAGTGAGTGCGCGTGTGCGTGTGTGCGTGTGTGTGCGTGTGTGTATGTGTGTGCCTGTGTGTGTGTGTGTGCGCGCGTGTGTGCGTATGCGTATGCGTGTGTGTGATTGTTATCCAAGTGAGAAGGGAGAGGTGATGGTGAACATCAGAGTCCAAGGGGGGGAGATGGCATTTATTAACGGGGGCAGGCGGTGGTGACCCTCGTTTTTCAAGGCGGAAAGGTGTAATGATGGTGGTGATCCTTGCCTGAGGGGGGGGGGGGTGTTGGCCGTGCTTGTTGTTTAGGGGGGGCGGGGGGGGGGGGGGGGGGGGTAGGGAGATAGGGGTGGCAGCACCATTTGAGCTCGGAATAGCATCCAGTGACACATAATGAACTGACACATGGGGAGTGCCTGTGTAATGGAAGATGAAAGTGTTCCTATGACAGAAATCTGGGTGAATGTATGGGTAAATACAGTGGACGAGCGACTGCTCACACATGCTTATTCAGGGAATCTGATCCGAGCTCGGAATGCATCGCCGTGACTCGCCATGCAGCGTGCGTGCTTGCGGTGTAATGTGCATGCGAGGGACTCACCATCCAGCGTCAAGCAATCGAACCAGGGCTTGTCCCAGCGGACGTTGGCGACGCGAGGGAAGCGCAGGCTGACGGGGGACTTGAACGTCTGCCGGGAGGGGACACCTCATGGACAACCACCCGACAGACCACCACCCGACAGACCACCACCCGACAGACCACCACCCTACAGACCACCACCCGACAGACCACCACCCGACAGACCACCACCCGACAGACCACCACCCACAGACAAACAACACAACAGAGAACCAACCAACAGAAAGTCAGCCGCCTGACAGATAAACACCGCACAGACCAACACCCCACGGACAGAACCCCCAAAGACAAACACCTGACGGACAAACACGTGACAGACAACCACCCAATGAACAACCACCCAAGAGACAAACAACGCATGGATAGAACAACAGTACCATCCAACACTGAGGCCATCGATAACCACTTGACTCAACACAAGCCAGGGTGCTGCCAAAAACTGAGCACGCACATCATGAGAGGATGTGAGCCCCTGAGAGGGCCCACAGTAGGGCCAGAGGGGGCCAGTGCGGACAACCGGATGCCTGCACCGACCTTTGCTAAAAGCTACAGGGTGGCGGCTTGTGAATTTGGTCGCCTCGTGCTCACAATCAAGCACACTGCAGTCGTGTTGTAAACAGGTGAAAGTGAGTGGTGAGCGCGAAACACTTTAATGGGAATAGCAGCAACAGAATCCAGTAGAAATAGCATTGGCAGCGCTGCTATTTCTGGGATGGGTAGTGGCAGCATTGGCAGCCATGATGACAACATTACTGCTAGACAAGCGCGTCAATGGTATGCAAGGACACAATATTGAGAACATGGGCGCTCTCGGCGAAACGATGGACAAGGCAACCATCTAAAAGTTGCCGGGAGACATCGCCTGCAAATGTCTATTGTTTGAAGCCATCCAGACACACCGATCCACAGACAAATGACAGTAAAAAGTTAGCAATTACAAAAAAAATTCTCGTGGATGTTGGGATGGTGGCTTGCACGCTGGTCTGCATGCTACAACGATCCGATCCTGTACCTTTGAATCGATCGCCCGCAAATCCGCGTTCAGGTTGAGAATCACCGATCTGGTTGTCCAAAACAGGCATCCAAACAGGTGCACGGAGGATATCAACAGGGATGCCGCACGACACGCACCGAAAGAAAAACACGTACCGGATTGGGAATAAGCGCCGTATTCGACAGGAATCGAGTCCTAGCCAGATCGAGAAACAACATGTGGCAAGGACGCTGTTATAAACCATCCACAACGCCCATTCCAGAATCACTAGCTGTCAAGCGGTCGCTCGTGCGCGCGCCACCCCATGTTCCCAACACATGCGTCCTCTGCGGGAGGACTACACAAACTAACACAGGAACCAATACAGGACTTAAAAAACAGGGACCGAACAGAATTAATTATTAATTAATTAATTAAACTCGTGCTCCCGTTGGGAGTCACGGAGCACCGAAGTCCTTTTAATCCATGTTTGTGCACAACAGGAAGAAAGGGCAGAGACCCCCTTTCTCCTTCATGCCAGAGGCATGCCACAGCTGCAATTGGACACGATAGACGATCCGGCAAGTGCTGTGGGTGCAACAAGACCCATGTGAGCATATCATAACAAGGAGCGTGGGCAAGTAATCTGACTATAGCAGGGCGTAGCATGGCTGTACAAGGGCTAAGCTAAGGCTATGGCTGGTTGTGTACCGTGTGTTAGCGGTGCACACGACTAGGTATGGTGGCACAGCTAGGCAAACATTCTAGGCATGGCTGCCATGGCGGCAGTGACTACCAATGAATAGACCGAACAGAAGGAACCGCTTTCATGGCAGCAGTATGACTACGCAAAGACTGTGTGTGGGAACCGCACGTCGGGCGTCTCCTCAATGTTGCTTGCTGTTTAAGCCACTATACAGGGGTGCGTGCTCCTATGCACGTACTGTTCGGGCCGGAACCACACGTCGGGCGTCTCCTCAATGTTGCTTGCTGTTTTAGCCACTATACAGGGGTGCGTGCTCCTATGCACGTACTGTTCGGGCCGGAACCACACGTCGGGCGTCTCCTCAATGTTGCTTGCTGTTTTAGCCACTATACAGGGGTGCGTGCTCCTATGCACGTACTGTTCGGGCCGGAACCACACGTCGGGCGTCTCCTTGGCGTCACCCTTGACACCATATGTGATGCCCCCGAGCTGGGCCGAGGTTGGCGGAGGACGGTTCCTGCCCCCGGGTCTGTCCATATTTCACCATACGAGACGACAGCAAGCTCCCACGAGCATCAAACAAGGAAACCAGAAAAGATGCCATACAGACGGCCAGAAAAGAGGCCTTACAACAGCCGCACACAACACAAGGCGACATGCGCAGAGGAAACTCTTGAGAGGCCGCCCATGCTCCAGACGGGACCACCCCACGAAGTGCCATGCCATCCAGCCGCCCGCCAAGAGCTGGTCTTGCAACTGCACAAAACGAATTCCTAGAAACGCACATGCAAAGTAGAATGACCAGAGCTGCAGATGCAGGTTAAAAAAAAATAAATCACCAGGTGCCGTTTCTATAAGATTTTTTAAAAAGATTTTTCCCGCGGTGCCATTTCTATGACACATGCGGCCCACGTGTGGCGAGGCAATGAGGTGGCTGATTGGGTGATATGCTGCCAGATATGGCCATACAAAATCCAACATGGCATAGTGAGGAATACGATAGGCGAATTCCTATTGGACACCATCCAACAACGGAAGCTCGCACGTGGGGCTCATGGGCGATACTTACGACCTATCAGACGCACGCTTCCACTTTTCTTGGTATATCTACTTGCAGAGCCCCCTTTTCTTTCACGTTTCTGGTAACGCTAAAGCATGGAGTCACAGGGCGCTCTTATTCGCTTCCCGAGCCGACAGAGGCCCGGCCGGTAAGGCAACGGTGGTTAGCGAATGCATGGCCAGCTATTGTCTTCTTGAAGCAGGTTAGACAACCATGCCGCCGGCAAACCGTGGGGACTAGCTCACAAAGAGGGTTTCAAACTTGCGGGTGACAAGGTGAGGGTTCCTGCCATCCGGGCGGACGCCTGTGGTGGTGCTAGCATCTAGGGTACCTGCCTGTATTATCCATATAGGGGAGTCGGAAATATATTATCCATATAGGAGAGTAGGAAATATATTATTCATATAGGAGAGTATTATCCATATAGGAGAGTAGGAGAATCGGGTTGCATAGCCCAGACAATAACCGATTGCTATTATCCACATAGGAGAGTTGGAAAATCGGGTTGCATAGCCCAGACAATAACCGATTACATCCACAGATACGTATACTCCCTCCCATTGCATGTGGTGCACGGACTCGTGTGGCCTAGGCCCACGCACGCCGGCATTCCCGTGCCACGCCTGTGTGAGGATTCCCCTCAAGCATGGCATGGGGCATTCCCCCACATGGCTAGGTAAGCCCCCACATGGCATGGGCGAGAATTTCAGTCACATGGCGTACGGTAAGTCCAGCCACAAATGATGCACAAAAGATGCACGAGCCGCATCTGTTCACATCGCCTGGGGCACCCACCTGAAATGCATGGGGCCGCACGTTGTTAGAAAGTGCTACGCTACTCGCGGTGCTCCCATCGCGCACGACTCAGGCTACTCGCGCCACTCACATCGCGTGGGGCTTCAGGTGGGCGTTGAGCTTATCCAGCTGTTCGTCCGACATTCCGGTTCCCACGCGGCAGCAGGTGTGAAACCTGGTGCCACGCGAGCGGACAGATGACAACCGAAAGGCATTACATAAGCAAGGGTCTGCTGAGGAACCTGGGCCGAAGCAGTGATGGATGCCAGCATAAACGAGGCATGAGGGGACGTGTGATGTGGAACCTAGGCCATGGTGGCTGGAAACCCACATGCACACACGTGCCATGTGTGCACGTCAAAGCGTGCATGGAACCGATTGAGGTTCTGTGGGAGCGATGCAAGGACCAGCATGACATCAAGTATGGCAATCATCACACCCGGGCTGGTTAGCCCACAAATTCTCAGGGCTTGATGTCCGATGCCAGCAAGTTACCGGCGAAGTAGTATACACAGATCCCAGGGCACGCAGCTATCCAACCCATTACATTGCTTATGAAGCATTGCCATACTAATGCGATGATCTTTTGGTGCCGCTGTGACATACACGAATACTTCTCCTTGGAGCTTATAAGGTACGCCACTGTACTAGTCACCTACCATTGTAGTCCATAACAATTTCCTATGGTAAGACACAGTAGCATAATATTTACATGGGAAATGCACCAATGCGAAGGCTCCAGGTCAAAGAAGGAGCATGGTCCTTGCTTGAAGGCTACAAATAGCTACAACGAATAGCGTGTCTCCACAGCGGGCTTACTCGGTGGGCCGGGTCCCTGGCCGGCGCGCCCAGACGGAGATGCCCAGCAGGAACTGGGACAGCTGCCCCCCCCTGCGGCCTGACCCGTACATGCCCCCCATTACCAGCATGTCCAGGTCGGTGCCCGCGTCCAAGTAGTCCGGCTTGAGCTTTTGCCAGTTGTCGCTGCGGTCGCCCGCTTTCCAGGGGGAGCGCAGGTCCTTGATCACGACGCCCTCCATGCTGGTGGTGGGTGGGGGTTGAGGGGAGGAGGTTGTGGGGGTTGAGGGGGAAGGGGTGTGGGGGGAAGGGGTGTGGGGGAAAGGGGTGTGGGGGGAAAGGGGGAAAGGATTGTGGGGGTTGCAGGACAGGGTTTCAGGTGAATCAAGGGCACCGCTTTGGGGGGGATGATGGGCACGCTTGGGGTACGAGCACGACCCAGAACGAGCACGAGCGATGTCATATATGCCAGTTACAAGGGGGGGATGATGGCCACGACAATCCTTGTTCGAGAGGTGGGTTTGGGGGGCGCAGGAGGCAGCTTTGGTGAGCACGCTGAAGTGGCTGCCAGTGGGCATCCGAGACAACAGCCTTCGATCCTACATCCCACCTGTGCAACCTACCGAGCTCCAAACGAGCACAACCCCTTCATCCTAATCCCTACACCCTCACTCATCCCCTTAACTTAAGGCAGCGTGCATCCTACGATAATACCAGCCTCCGTTTGGACCTCTTGCCGCGCTAACTGACAGGTGTCAGACAGGCTATTCCGCCCCCTTAGCCCCCCGCCTCCACCCCCCCCCTTTCGCAAGAGGGAGCAAGTTCACAGGAGGATGGGAGACTCCACCGGAAACACAAGTCACCATAATATAATCGGCGGCTTGCTCAAATTAGTTTCTTAAATATTTTGCTAATTTATATTGAGAATTACGGAGACTCCAAAGAAAACACACGCAGTATCCCCAGCCACGCACCGGTTGCTGACGATGCTGTTGTGGTAATCTTCCAACCCGGCCTCGGTGGTCAGGGGCTCGCTGAAGGACATTCCGTAGACACATGTCTCCGCAGGGCCCTCGCCGGTGCAGCAGGAGCAGGGGCACTTGCCTGTGGCATTTCCAGGTCAACAGGCAGGTAGACCAGGAGATAGTCCGCATGAGCACAGACAAACCGTGCGGACTGCCTATCAAGCAACAACATTACTTGAAATGCACGCGTGCACACACGAACAACTAATACCGTGAAATAGTAACATGCATGCATGAGCTGGCAAGCCAACTACCATGACGCAAATGTGTAGGTGAAGTGTGAGCACAGGTACATGTGTGCACATGCCATCTTGCGCGTTTGCATGTATGCATACTTTGCACCTGCGGGCAAGCCCCGATACGGCTCGAGGCGGTTTGATCTGCAATATGTTTGAGGCAAGGTATGGATCATTGATGACAAAACACACCGACAAAGTGGCATGCTGGCACTGTGAGCCAGCACACGGAAAACTATGCACCTGCCCCTGCGCCCTCCTCCCAGGTTACCCTACTTCACCCCCAGCAGCTGACCCCCAAGAAATCGCACTTCTTCTTTCTTTTTTTTGCTCCGGCACGTCGAAATGGGGGCACAGTAGTACCATCAACAACGTGAAAACCAGAGCCTTTCTCAGAGTTGGTTTCTACCTTACCGTCCTGACCCAGTATCCCAACCTCACAGAAAAAGGACACTTGCATAGAGAAGGTATAAAATTTAAGTTGCAGACGGACCTTGCGGAAACCAAGTGGACAACGAATACTCAGTTGGTGCTGTTCCCTTTCACAGAAAAGACCTAAATAGGAAGTTGTCTAACAAGCAGGCAACAACCAAAAGGTACTCGCTAGCAAGCCAGTGATAGAGACAGCCTGGCCAAGTTCCTGGCGCCCACCTGGCAGCATGGGGACAATGCGACCGTCCATTGGCTTGACCCCCTCCCTGAGGATTTCTTGACGTTCGAACAGGGGTCGAGACACCACGGGCTCCTCCGCAAAAATCACGTCAAACACCATGTCTATGGGACAAGAACGAACGGTTGTTTTTTATCAGACGACATCAGAAAAATGTGACGAATTCGAAAGGCCGCAGTGCTAGTGTCAAGGAAGTCATTCATGGGGCCAAGGCCATAAGCGCACCAGCAATGAATGTGATAAATAGCCTCAAATACCAAAGTGCATGCCAAGCCTAAAGCAGCTTGCAACACTACTTTCTGCGCTTGGAACACCTTGACTCAATCCATAAAAACTAGCTCCCAATGACAAATAAATGCAGTAGAGAGAAATACTGTAGAGGCTGTGAGCCATATGCTTTCTGAGCGAGACCTGGGCCACACAAAGACCAAACCCCAAGCGTTTATATGCGACTACCTACCCCCCCCAAAGCAGGTTTTAACTAAACATTTTAAAACGTGTCATCGGCCTCAAGTGTGCACACAGGCAAGTTTAGACAGGCCATGCAAAGAGAGTAAGGCTTCTTAAATGGGCCTTCTAATCTTAGTCATGAAATTTGTGGCAGCAAAACCAAGGTCCAATCCAATCCTGTTTCAGGCACTCCAAATGCTGCCTGGAAGGGGGCATGGTCTCAACAAGGATACAGCAGAACTGTTGACAGGAACCCGGTGGCAGCAATTTGGCGACGCACAACGCGAATTTCACAAACGCGAAGCAACCCCGGAGTTGGCACAGCAAATGAATCAGACAATCAAAGGCAAAAGACGATAACAGAAGGCAGCAAGGATGTGAAAGCATGCACCAAGCGAAGATCTCGATCGTCAGTGCAGGCAGCAGCAGCACAACAGGGGCAGAGTATATCAGCACAGCGGCGGCAGGTATGGATTATATAGACCAAGGGTACATATAGAACACACGTATTGCAAGCCATGATATCGAGCCATGCACACAACCATTGCCCAGGCCGATACGTGCATGCATGGTAGTCAAGATAGAGAGCTTCTCACACTCAGAAAAGGTGGCGGAGGAAGGTCAGAACGGGGCGGGGCCGGATGAGTGGGTAGCGCAATCAAGAGACAAGCATAACAGTACAAAAGACTCGGCCAGAGGCATCCCATGGGTCCACAGCTGACAACCGCCACGTGCCCAAGCAGGCAACCGCCACTATGATCATCCCCTTAACACCTTCTGGGTTAATGCACCTTCTGACCCACCCTATCTGGCCCATTTTCAGTGTGATCTTTTCCAAAGACCCCGTAGCGGGTGCAAGTGGGAGGCTACGGGGGGGCACATGCTTCTGACATGCCCGCCGCAGTCCTTCCATTCTGTAAGCACTAAACCACTGACAGAATAGAAGTAAAAAATCAGTCACTCATACTAAAAATCACGCAAGACTTCAACGACCGTTTTCTTGGTGGCCAACAGATGACTTGTTCGAGCAAAGAGGGCAGCGCATGCAGGGCTGCTGGTAGTATTTGAATATGTACACACATCCCTGCTGCTCTGTGAGACCAACCAAACCAAAGGAGCGCGGCCAGCGGCCAGCACGTGTAAGCCTACAACAGGTGTGATCTTGGCACGTTCCCCGTAAAGCGACGTCACCTTTTGCATCACTGGTAAGGCAACGCCCAGATGTCACAACATGATCAGGTAACTTCAGCGAGTGTCACTCACATATGCCAACTGGTTGCGACTTCCGAGATCGCGCACAGCCAGTGGACCAAGCTGAAGAAGCCACCACAGCAACACAACTTAATTTTAATACTAGCTTTACCATTCGGCGTCCAATAATTGAGAGAAGCCTCCAGGCTACAAGACCACCAACCCACCTCATCCGAGGTCTCGCGTCCATCCCTCAACAACCCCGCTGTTACACGAGAGCAGCACAGAATGGGCAAGGATGGGCAAGCACAGACCAACCACAGATACAGACATGAGATCATTTCATGTGCAAGGAACATGCAAGAAAGTATGGCTGTGAACAAGGCTGTGCATGGCTGGGTTGATTAGCTGCAATAGTAGGAGTAAGGCCATCTCTTCTTGGCCGCCAGGGACCCACGGCATGGATTCACTTGAAACGCCCCACCCTGCTATCGATGCATGGGAGAAAGTCGCATTCAAGAACGATGATGTCTAAGCTACACCTATGTAGGATACGCCGCCATCTACGTGGCCACCATCTGAGCATCATGCCTTAAACAATGCTCGCTGTACGGGGTCGGCAAAGACTGGTTAGTGGCACCTGAGCATGCAGCCAACTTCTGCTTTCGCAAAATACTTAACACTTCGAGGGCCGAGCGTTCGCAGCCCGCACAATCTTCCCATCAGCCCATCAGCATCCCTTATCCTCCCCACCCGCCCCTGCTCCACTGGCCTGCATACCTGTATGTGCTCTATAAGCCAACGCTGCCCACATCGAAACTTGGCCTACCAAGTTCCATCACATACTCTTGTAAGTCCGACTTCCGAGAGGACCATGCATGGAACAATCACATGCCTTTCTGCTTGCCCACTCATACGGCCCATCACGTCTCTAAGGCCGACTCGTTTTTGCACATACCTATAGATTACCTGAGGAATGAGTGACATAATTCCCCATCAACTACATAAGCCATGCCTGGTGTTATAAGTAGATTCTTTTAACTGGTAGTATACGATTAAATTACGTACGTAACTCGGACTACCCAAACAACTTCATGCGGGTCCCGAATGGCTATAACTAGACAATGAAAAAAAGTAGTATATGACTACTATATATTTATGTAATACTACATAGCTTGAGCCACCCACACAGCGTCATGCTGGTCCCGAAGGGCTGGAACTCCCCCGTTTCTCGATTTCGCACGACCATCTCCCCGTCCAGGATGCACCTGCAGGGACGCAGGTACAGGGACGTCAAGGGGGGAAATTTTTTCCGGAGAAAGGCAGGGTCACAAATCTGGAGAGCACAAAGTAAACAAGAAAAGCGTCATAAATAATCTGGAGTCATGCATTAGGTATTGTTGATGGTGCAACTTTTGCCTGCGCCCAAGCGACCATAAACTAAGCATGCAACAAGTCTGAACCTGGAGAACGACCCAGGGAAAGCCCTTAGTACATGGATGAGTTATAGAACATTGTATGTGTTGTTGTGAATGATTTAAAGCACGCAGACTGCGTCCTGTGGGAACCAATGTAGCAACCTTCAACCCCTGTACACAACGAGAGGGAGGGAGGGCGCCCTAGCTTTTCTCACTGTCTCATGTGGGCAGGCCACAAGGGACTCTCTCGACATAATGGTGCAGGCCCAACTGGAGGCGCAGTACATGTTCAAGATGGTGCATACCACAGGCCATAAGACTCCCTGAGCTGAAGGTAGGCTCGAGGGCAGAAAGGGACGACGTAGATGAAAGACGAAGTAATGAGAATCTTCTTCCAGCCACCATGTCCCCCATACATTACGATGACACCTGTCCCCAACCGCATTAAGATGAGACTTGTAAGCAATGTCACAACCCACAGAGCCCCCTCCCATGTGACTACTCCAGCTCGAGGGTTGAGCGCATGTGTTTGACGTGCCAGCAGGGAACAATAGCTGGCTGCCAACCACCTCCCCTGGCTGACTGCCAACCATCTCCCCATATTGCATACAGGGCTTCGAAGCTCTCTCGATCTCCATGACCTCCCTGTGGAGGAACATTCTCAATAATTATTTTTTTTACTTATAGAATGTATGGTAGTATACTTAATGGCCAACCCCACCCCACCCCCGCCCATCCCACCTCCGCAGAGTGACGTGCTCCCGCAGGTCCTGGATCAGGCTGACGTACTTCTCTGAGTAGTCTGTGCCCACCCTGGACAGGGACAGCAAGGCAGCGCCACACCACAGCACCAGGCAGCAAAAGTCCACCAGCATCGGCACGCGGCTTCAGCCGCTGAGGTGCGTGGGCGTGACAGGGGAGCAAACCGTGACTTTTGGGTGCCCCCCTTAGCATGGGTGTGTGGGCATGATAGGGGAAGCGGTGACGATTGGGTGCCCTCGTTAACACGGGTGCCCCCATGAGCGTAGTCCATGCGGTCAACTTGCCAACTTCGACCCACCAAGGCTGCGGATGTCGGCACGTGGCGCAAGCTGCTGTGAATCCCATGCATGTCAATAACGTGGTGAATCCCTGCAGGTCAATCAGGTGTCCCTGCAACCTACAGCCGTTGCATGCCTCACATGGCCGACTGCCATCTGATGCCAAGGGGGGGGCAGTGTCCCTTGCTCAACCAGCAACACGGTGCAATACATACATACTACTATTTGAATTACGTGCATCATATAATTGTGGCGCAATCGCAAGCAACAACTCTTAGTCTTCGCCAGACCTGGCTGGACCAGAAACTCACGCCATCCGAAACATCATCAGAAACCCCAGGAAGGACGTTCACGCACCGTTCGGAAGAACCACAGCACACGGCCATGATGGCATAGCCAGAACCCCCCTATGCCTTCTCCGTATTGCCTGAGACGATAACATGAGCAGCGGAGTCGTCGCGGTGCCAAAACATGCTCTGCACCAAAGAACCCCTGGTAAATAATAAAACTTACAAGATAAAGGATTGACATTACCTGGTGCGGAACAAAACTTACCTGGTGCGTAATAAACGTTACCTGGTGCAGAAAAAACTTTACTTGGTGCAGTATTCACCTTACCTGGTGAAGAATAAGCCTCACCTGGTGAAGAACTGGATGTTGTCCCCGTCCTTGTGCGCTTGGATGCGCTCACCGTCCATCTTAGCCTCCACCACCGCGCTCTTGCCGTCCACCTTGCCCTGCATGCTGAACTGCAAGGCGGGGAGCAAACAAGGGAGAGAGGGAGGAGAGCGACAGGAAAATGAGGGAGAAAGGGGATGGAGGCAGGGGGGGAGGGGGGAGAGGAGAGCGGTAGACTTAGGGTGGGGAAGAAATCAGATCATAAGAACAGCCACTAGCTAATACGTGTCTAGCAGCCATCGGAGCATATGGGGTCATCACACCAGATTTGGTTAACCAGATTGGGTTAAGGTCAATGTGTGGACAACACCGAGTGCCGTGCGGCATTACATGAACTTCAAGGCAGCGACTGCCAGCCGAAGTCAACCACACTGTTCCCCCGAGTTGGAGTGCGTGCCGATACCAGAGAAGAAGATTGCACTCATCCAGAGTTTCTGACGGACGATTCCCAAAAGAGCCGAGGCACTGAGGTAGTGCCAAAGCAGCACACAGCACCACAGAACGTGGATCGACAGCATCGCGGTGCCTGGTTGGTACGCCTTCTGCCTCGTCACTTCAAGCAGGTCGCAGGAACAAAGCCACGTGCATAAGAAGAAAACATGAGGGGAGGGGGTGACAAGAACCTGAGTGGGAAAACGGTGGATCCTGGAATGAGAACCTAGCACAACTTGCCGTCGTCATACCAGTAGGCAGTCTATGTGTAAACTTATTAATCCGTCATACCCCATTTCGTCCGGATCATCCGGCGGAGACCCGTGCGGGGATCCGTGCGGGGATTGGCATGTTCCATCCCCTCAGGCAGTCCCTCCTGCTGTGCAGGTTGCAGTATGGTCTCGATCGTGTCTATCAAGGGTGCCCGCTACTGCGCAGCGCGCGCTAATGCCGGCAGATCTCACCCTCAGCAGAAGTGCCCTCCCTTCTGCCACCGCCACCGTCAATGACAGCCACGGGAAATGCCAGAGCCAAAAGCGCACGTGCTTGCCACACTGCCGCCGATTCGAGTCGGATGCGTTCAAAAACGTGTGTGTTGGTGGTCCTTGTGGGGTGGTTAGTCGCACACGCGTCACGTGGTATAGGTTCACTATAGGCTTGCCACCCTGGCATAGCGACACTAAGGTTCGCCACCCTGGCATGTTTCGCTAACGAGATGGCACCGCCGCGTATCTCCCTCGGCCAGCAGCCAAACGCCTCACAAAGAGTGCGGTGACTGCGATGGCTATCACCCTGGCATGTCACTACTCGCGAGGCATGTGGTTACCATTGATGCTTCCCTTGATGACTAGCAGGCTAAGGATGATGCTGAGCTAGGATGGCGCGATGCGCTCCATCTGTCCGCCATCAGCGACCACCTGCCTTCCCCTTGGGGTCGCCTGCATGCGTGAACTGGTTGCCATGCCGACCCAGACCTCCATGCATTGCATGCTATGTCGAGGTTCACTGTCATGTATGTGGACGCCAGATGTGTGGAAAACAATCCTCACCAATGCACTCATCTCCTGCACACAGGCCGCCCCCCCCCCCCAAAAAAAACATAAAATTGCCATGGTACTGAATGCCAAAAAAGGCATGGGAAGGGATATGTCGACAGGGCATGCAGGCAATCAGGGCACGAGTAGCAAAAGTTGTGACGCAGCACACGTCCTAGCCAGCAAGGGCACCATCAGAAGGTATGTGACTGTACAGTAAAAACTGCAAAGCAACAGGAACAAACTGAGGTGGGCCTCTTCCATATAAAGAAACTGAGATATATTGCCATGAAAACTCCTGACTGCCTCTGCCCTTTGCCTCCATATGCCTGCGAGGCAACTGCCCAAGATCCCAGTGCCATTCAACAGTCGTTCATCCCGTCACAACAAGGCCACTTACCAACTGTTAACTACCAACCGTTAACTAGCATTAACCATACTATAACTAATAAGTGACAATGAGTGGCGTGCATTAAACAGCCAGCTAAATACAAAGTGTAACTAATCCAGAACAGCCAAGATACGAGATGTGTTGGATAAATGCACCTCCACCATACGTCCACTACATCAACTGCAAACATTCACTCGACAGTGGCGGAAAAAGACAAAATGCTGGTTCCTGGCACGTGCCGGGTGGTGAAACAAACAGCCAGGTTGCCCCAGCAAACAATCACCTCCCAGTCTAAACCGAGACAGAGAGTGCCCGCATCGAGTGGCGGTGGCAGCGCCCGCATTGGGTGGCGGTGGTCGCACCCGCATTATGTGGCGGTGGCCTCGCCCGCATTAGGTGGCGGTGGCCGCGCCCGCATTATGTGGCGGTGGCCTCGCCCGCATTAGGTGGCGGTGGCCGCGCCCGCATTAGGTGGCGGTGGCCGCGCCCGCATTAGGTGGCGGTGGCCGCGCCCGCATTAGGTGGCGGTGGCCGCGCCCGCATTAGGTGGCGGTGGCCGCGCCCGCATTAGGTGGCGGTGGCAGCACCCGCATCTGGTGGCGGTGGCCACGCCCGCATTAGGTGGCGGTGGCCACGCCCGCATTAGGTGGCGGTGGCCGCGCCCGCTTTAGGTGGCGGTGACCGAGCCCGCATTAGGTGGCGGTGGCAGCATACCTTGTTCCACGCGACTCTGGGCGCATTCACCCTCTTGGCGAGCTGTGGGCGCACCGGATAGCCGACCTCGATCGCCTGCCCTTGCGTTACAAACAAGCATTCCGAACATGCAGGTGAGCCAGGAGAATTATTATCATGAGGATGATTGACATGGCGTGAGGACAAGCTTGAAGGCCAGGCAGCCGAGTCAAGGGAATGAAATGGTTAGCCATGAAGGATGCAACCAGCCAAACACGGTCAGGTGTCGATACCACAGGAAAGAAAGTGTGAGGCAGAGGTCAAACGATGCAAGCAATACAGGGTACCTGAACGTCCCCGGGGCATATGCCACCAAGGCACAAGAGCTCAGGAGACGGCAGGTGGGAGAAAAGGGACAGGAATACGTCTTCTGTTTTATTCAAAAGAACAATAGTGTTTCATTTCGCCCCGTCTTTGGTGTCAACATGTACCTACGTAGCACAGCATAGCTACAAGTCTTGTTTATGCGGTGCCCAAATTCCCATCCCACACCAAAACCGATTGCCAGAAAAAGCAAAAAAAGAAAAAATGAACTGCAACCGATAAATTCCATACGATCACCACAGGCAACCTTGTCAGATGTCCTGGGCCACCAGATCTCCTGGGCCAGGTGTTCAGGAGGCATGCACAGCGAAGAGGCGCCATTCATCAGCAACCATCAAAGCCTAACAACCGTCGTAGCCTAGATCGTAGCCTAGATCGTAGCCTAGATCGTAGCCTAGATCGTAGGCAGGTCCCGTCTTAGGGATGCAAGTCACGCAACACTCACACGGTGGACGAACCCGGCGTCGTCCTTGCACAGCTGTTTGCACACCTCGCGTAGGTCGATGCACATGTTGTACGATCCCTTGGCGTTCTGTCGCGGGTGGGTGGGGGAAACACAAGTGAGGGGAAACATGACAAGTAGAGGGGAAAAAATATGCATGCAAGTTAAGCGCGCGGGAGTGTGAGAGGCAGACCTAGGGGCAGACAGAGAGTGTGCCAGCATGGGAGAGGCAGATAAGAGCGAGAGAGTGCGTGTTTGAGCCAGCAATGAGCCTCGAATGCACGGCAAGCAAAGCTAGTGGGCTGTTGAGAACCGCATGCTAGAGCTGGCCAGCTGTGGGGGCGCGCCAGGAGGATTGACGACATCAAGGAAATGCCATCATTCACGTTGTGCTGAAGGCAGTCAGGTTCATGCCATTGAGCTGGGCTGCCAACTGGCGGTAAATCCAACTAATTTGTGGGGGTAATTGTACTCAAGAGCCTCTTGGCTGGAGACTACAACGGAAACACTTGTAACCAAGGAGCTTATAACCGCTGCTTGTATGGACTACAGCACGACGATCTACCTAGTCAAGATGGTATGGGATGCGATTGCTGACGGATGAATATCCTGTGGGCCGACCGTTGGTTGCGAAACAAGTCATGATAGATTTGACAATTGTTACTATATAAGTGCTACAAGAATAGTATAGTACCACCCTGGCTCACAGTGCCTAAAATGGTCTCCCTGCCTCATCATACATGACAATACCACCGTATGTCAGTAGTATAACAACCACATGAAACTAGTCTGGATCGCCCGTCTGGTCCGAATCTTCCAAGTTTCGGGCCGGCACCGGTATCGACAGTACTCCAGCTCCTGCACTTCTGCGCTTGCTGATTGCTCGCACCTCATGAAACGTGTCCAGGATTTTATCACAGCCGAGGCCGATCTTCAACTCTGGGCGCCAAGGGCAGGCAGAAGACACCCACGAGGAGGTGATGAAAGACGATTCAAACTTGAAAGACGAATAAACTGGACTGTTGGATGAGTGGAGCGTAAAGAAGTTGGGGAAACGGCAGGTTCCACAAACACGCGAGTGGTGCACGGCCACTAGGCACGTTTCTGGAGCGGGCGCCCACAGGGAGATGATCTCAGCCATGCTCTGCCAAGGCCAGTAACTGACATGCTCGCTGCTCCGATGATTCATGCCATGGGCACAGCCAATCACTTCTACACAATGCACATCCCTGCATCCCGAGTGAAAACATCGGCTATCCCCTTTTAACATCTAACCAAAGGGGGAACGGAATGATTTTATGCGCAGCAAGTAAACATTGTAGGTACTACGCAGGGGGCTGCGCATAAATCTTTGCATGAAAATCACCTCAACGCGGTCATCTGACAACATCGTGGCACGCAGACCATCATCCATGACCCTGGTTGAAACATTTGTAAAAACTTTGAGCGTTTTCCCCTCCCATTACATAGGTTGAGTTGCTGCATGGGGATGATAACCAATGCAGGCTTTCCTTTCCTTTTCAATGCAATGGCAAGATATTGCCTCATGTCCTTCCACCCATCCTTCTCTTTTAGAGAACATATCACTGCTGACTTCTCGCAGCAGCGAATGCATGCTGGCCTTTGAGCATGATGGTGAGGAATCGCATTCTTAAACCCCATCCCTCCCCTTCAATTAGTATCACATCCACCATTACGGCTAGCACATCCTTGCCTTTGAGCACAATGGCGAGGAACCACTCCATTTCCTCAAAGTCCATGTCATCCAGCATGCGCTTGAACACCGTGAAGCGGTCCCTGCCATCCCACCCCCACCCCCCAAAACAGAACAGGTTGCAGGCGGGCTAGCTTTAACGCCCACATGGCCAGGTAAATCGGAAATGTGCCCACATTTGGCGCCCCATTGAACGAGGGAGAGGTGAGACGTAACAGAGTAACACATCTGGCGGGTAAGCACACAGGCAGAGGGAAAGGGCAGTTGGACAGGCTGGGATACTTGCTCGCCAGGTGGCTGAGTGTCAAGGGAAGAAAGAACCAAGGCCAAGGCCAGGAGGGTGGGCAGGCTGATTGGGCGGCAAAATGACCAGGTCCATCTGCAGGTGATAAGGTGTGAGAAGGTAAAAAAAAAGGCAGCCGAAAGTAGTCGAAGGTAAAACAGAAGTAGTAGAAGGTAAAACAGAAGAAGTAAAGGTAAGCAGAAGTGGAAGGTGCCACAGACGTTGTAGAAGGCAAAGTTTGCTTCCCAAATAACTTCGCACCACATCGCAAACGGCAGGCAAGGCAAGCAGATAAAAATAATAAAAAGCCGGGTGCACCCTACAGCTGGGGCTGCACTCCACCTATCCTGGAGGTTTGCTAGACCACCCTGCTACTGTGCAGCTGCCTCGACAAGCTTGATGGAGGCACGGTAGTGAAGGCATGCGCAACCTTACATACAAACGTGCAGCCCCACTGCTTAACTGGACAAATTTGATGCCCCACCTCCCCCCGCACAAAACTTGCCCAGGGCGCACCCCCATACGCACAGTCTTCTAGCCAGCACTGTCCGTAGCAAGCGTGCTATCGATCCTCTGCCCATGCTGCGCTGCACACCCCTGAACGCACAGCTTGCTGGAGCACTCCTTCAGGTCATCCAGCAGACGGTTGACGTCCCGCACAGTCATCCCCTTGGACTCATCCTTGGCGCGCGTGCGGATCTCCTAGTGGAGTAGGAGGCAAGGAGTCAACAAAAGCCAAAGGAACATTAAAATTCGAGGGGCAGGCGGCCAGAGACCAAGGGGTTCGCTAGACACACACAGGGACTAATTGACTATTATCCTGTTGAAATCGAAGGCAAAAGGATGAAAGCCCAACGGGCCAGTGACAACATTTTACATAGGGACTTCCCTGACAGATGCTCTGAAACTACTTCATCATTCACCTCGGTCCATTGAGGGCGCACATCTCATTGTGGGGGTGCCAGCCGCCTGGGTCGGAGGGCTACCCAAGTGCCTTCCACATGGCAGGCCTTGACATGGGACGCACGGCAGAGAGTAGGTGGACGTCGTGTTTATGGTTGAGTATTTGCACGTTGGCCCACCGCAGGCGTGAATGACCAGGAGCGGGCACGCAGCGAGGTGCAATGCGTGCAAGGGCGGAAAGCTGATAGGAAAGGTTAAGGCAAGGATACCTTTACAGGATGATTAGCATTTCAACAACATAGACATCGTACAAACGATTTGAAGGACAAAGGTAGACCAACTGGAATGCTCTTTTAAAAACAGTCGTTTTTTTTTACGAGGTTTGTAATGTGGATAGGAATGATTTGGTAAGTATAGAACCCATAGTTACTTTGTTCTACTAGGAAATTTCTTGAAAAAGACTGATCACCCCCCACCCCCAAACACACTTCCCCTCAACCTGCCCTCGTCCACACACGACACGACAACACACAACGCGATTGCTGACTTCAATCCTGACTCCAAATTGTAGTCGCTGCCGTACCTGCATCGCGACCTCCAAGTATTTCCCAACATTATGCGACGTGCCCTCGCCTCCTTTGTAATCCTTGATGTTGTGATACGCCGCGCCAAATTTGCTCACACCCAGAGCCTCGCCGAGAGTCTCCGATAGCATCGCATGTTTCATACGATACAGCCTTTCACGGTCAATCTGGTAGAAGCGGCATGTTACCTCAAGCAAAGCAGGGGTTGCAATTAGACGTCACCAAAGCGACGCTGGGAATCTCCCAGCGCAGATATGATTATCGAAAGATGAAGCTACCGCATAAAACACAGCGCAGCAAGGCAGAGCAGAAAAGACACTGCATGATTCTTTACCTCCGGCACAAAAAGACGCAGGGCTTCGAAAAACTCTTCTCTTGGGTAATTTTGCCTTGCTGCTTCCCTCCAAAAAATCGCAAGTTTCTCCTGTTTAGTCTCCTTCTTAGCTTTCGAGGTCTTGAGGGACGTAAACATTCTACATATGTCTTTAAACTTCATTTTGTCAGCCATGGTGAACCTATACTACAAAAGCAATAATCCGATGGCAATTTCAATTTGGCGTGAAAAACAGGGAAAGTGTCGTGGATGCAACGATGCGGCTTTACATCAAACAGCAAAACTACCTAGCAAACTCGCATGACAGAACCCATGCCCATGCCGGAACCCTCCTACGGCTCAGGGTTTTCACAGGATTGCTCTAAGCGCCAACTTCTCCAGTTGCCGTCAGCCACCACCGTCCAACGCTTGGAGACATGGAACAGATACGTGCGGTTCCATGGCTGGCATTGCTAGCCTCCGACCCGACGGAAAGACGTGGCACTCGTGTCGTGGTACTCGTCGCTGTTCTCCCTTGGTAAATCGCGTCTTGTTGACTTTGATGAAGTCTGCTACCATCAACACTGACAACAGGCAAATATAACAATGCCACGTGTCAACCGAGGAATAATTAGATGTTACTTAATAAATATAGCAACATGCGCCAAGAAATCTTCATTCCGTCATGTTAACAGCGTCGTTAGTCTAGTGGTAAGATAGGCCCCTGCCATCGGGCAGCTCACGGTCACTAGCTGTTGAACGGGCCAGGCCCGGGTTCGATTCCCGGACGACGCAAACCCTTTTACCACGTTCCTTTTTACCTGCGCTCCCGAGATCTGATATGACGTCAGATCCATCTGACGCCCAGGAACCGCGTCGTTAGTCTAGTGGTAAGATAGGCCCCTGCCATCGGGCAGCCCACGGTCACTAGCTGTTGTACGGGCCAGGCCCGGGTTCGATTCCCGGACGACGCAAACCCTTTTACCACGTTCCTTTTTACCCGCGCGCCTGAACTCTGATGTGACGTCAGATCCATCTGACGCCTAGGAATCGCGTCGTTAGTCTAGTGGTAAGATAGGCCCCTGCCAGCAGGCGGGTAAATACCATTGGATTGTTGAGCGGGCCAGGCCCGGGTTCGATTCCCGGACGACGCATTCCTTTTCCCAACTTCACCTACCTAGTCTCACTTGTTCCTTCATCATGTCCAACACTTTTCTCTCTTATTATTCCTTTTCCCACCTTCACCTACCTAGTCTCACTAGTTCCTTCATCATGTCCAACACTTTTCTCTCTTATTATTACTACGTGTTGACGTATCACGCAAGTGCAAGCTACGATGCTTGGTTGGTTACACTAGGAACTCGTTGGTGGTAAAAAATACCACTTTTATCACTTTTTACCACTTTTTACCACTTTTTACCACTTTTTACCACCCATAAGGAGTAAAAAGCCGTAAAAAGCAGTAAAAAGCAGTAAAAAGTAGTAAAAAATACCACCTTTTACCACTTTTACCACCTAACGGAGGTGGTAAAAGTGGTAAAAGGTGGAAAATGGTGGTAAAAAGCAGTAAAAAGCAGTAAAAAGCAGTAAAAGTGGTAAAAAGTGATAAAAAGTGGCTGAAGTGGTAAAAAGAACACCACGACGAGCACAAAAGTGGTAAAAAACACAAGGGCTGAACCGACAACAAGTCAGTTTAGGCCCAAACAATGAATGATGCATCTTTATTCAACATAATACGGCATGATTACACTTGTGAGCAGCATCTAATGAGGCCGCAAAATGCTTGCACAGCAGCATCAATCAGAATCATCCTTGGCATCACTACCGTTAAAATCACTGTCATTCCCCTCGTTGCTAGGGGTTTGTTCTCTATAGTCCCTGACCGTGCGCGCGCGTGCACTTGTGCGCAACGGGGGCATGGGCTCCTTCCCCTTGTGTGATGCAGGCGCCAAAGCCTCAGATTTCTTCTTTCTCTTGCGGGGCGGGGCTGCGCGTGAGGGTTCTGCCGCCGTGGTTGCCGGCGCGGGCTGCCGTTCAGCGGGCGGCTTCTTTTTCTTGCGAGGCGGGGCTGCGCGTGAAGGTCCTGCCGCCGTGGTTGCCGGCGCGGGCTGCCGTTCATCGGGCGGCTTCTTTTTCTTGCGCGGCGGGGCTGCGCGTGAAGGTCGTGCCGCCGTGCTTGATGGCGCGGGCCCCGCGACGGATCAGCGGGCGGCGGTTCAGCGGGCGGCCGTTCAGCGGGCGGCTCAGGTGGGAAGTACCTGATGTCTTCCTGCCACCTTGTCGCCGTGCTTTGGAAAAACTCGTTCTCCAAAGCCCACCCGGTTGCCAGGTGACGGGGCAGCTTGCAGTGAATGACCGAAAGCTGGGGCTGATGCCGTGGGTCCAGCACAAACCCAACAGAGCTAACAGATGTTGGCCACACTAGCTTTGCCGTGCGTGGTGCCTCGGCGCTGCGGACCAACACCAAGCGTTGATCCCGAATGTAAGCCACCTCCGATGCATCGAAAAGCTCTACTCTCAGCACAAGCTGTTGAGTCCACTGCCCCACCGGCTGCACCAGCTTTGCCACGAGAATGTGGGTCAGGTAGCCGTACTGAGTGCTGCTTCCCTCCTTATGGTAGGCTACACCACAGTTTGCAGTCCGCCATGCTTGCTTCCTGTCAGCTTCTTTTGTCCGGTAATTGAAACCGTACAAGTGCACCCTATCATACTCCTCAGCCTTGAGCTGCACGCCGGCTGCTGCAGCCTGGACAAGCTCCGGGACCAGCGGCTGCTGGTTGAGTCCGATCCAGTCTTTGAGCCATGAGAGGTCGCTGCACAAGGGCCGCCTGCATGCACATCGTATACAAAGCAAGATAGCAATGCAAGAAAAAAAAAATTAGAATAACGGCAGTAGTCCTTGGAAATCAGATGAAGTTCCCTATACTGAAAGAAAATCAGCTCAAAGAATAGCAACTTACAATAATAGGACAGCGGCGTCTTACCAGTAGGCCTCATCGCCGTTGACTTCGGGATCTTTGTACTCCGCATTGGGCAGCGCATACTCCAACAAAATCGCGCCCACTTCATCAGATTCCGCGGCGGTGAAAGTGTAGAAATTCTTGCGGCTGCGCCCCCCAACTCGACCTTCTTGGACGGGTCTGCGTGGATGACGTCCCAGATGTAGTAGCGGTCTTTTGGCTGAAAGAAAAAAAAGAAAGCAAACAAGACATTGCAAGCAGCGCACACAAATATGCACAGAAATTAGCTGCATGCAGCACAAGACCGTGCCACAAGGAGCGCGTACATAACACTAAATCTGCACACAAATCCATTAATTAAAAAAAAAAATCGGTCACTAGCGTGTACTTACCATCCCGGTTTTCACCATGTGATAGGCCAGATGGGTCAGCGCCTCAGACTTGCGATATGCTCCGTCCATGGAGCACTCCACATTGACGTTGGACAGCTTAGCTTTCGTGATGGCCCCCATCATCCGCTCGCCCGACGCCATGGTGCGGGTGTCACATCGACCCAACAAGGGGATTTGCTGGGCCAGGTGGGCCATCATATGAACAGATTTTGCCATCTCAGACGCTGGCGCTATACGCTCCATCGCCACAGCAGCAAGCAAAAACATCTCGCCGCAGTCATCCAACTGCTGCTGAGTCGCCGGGCCGCTAGAAAACACAAAGTCCCAGGCCGCTGATTGAAGGAGAAATGCTTGCCGTGCATCGTCATCTAACCGCCCACGCAAGATGGTCGGGAGTCGCTTGCAAAAGTAGAGGATCTTGTCACGCGTCTTGGATTTTTCAGTACTCTTCGCATCGCAGAGCAAGCCACTGATCCGGCCGGTGAAGTAGTCGGGTAGGCTATGCGCCATGATGTCATCGAGACCTGCGCATTACAACCACACGCAAAAAAATAACACATAGTAGTAACACGACAGCCGAAAAAAATACAGGGGCAGCTCACGTAGGTGGGACGCGAGTGGAACACTTTTCACCTAGGAGAGACACCAGGTTCAGGTACGTGGAACAGCCATGTTTCAGGTATTCATGTAAGTGGGACAGGGTAGCTTTCAAAATTCAGTGTGGTGGGACAGTTACATGTTCAAAATTCAGGTCGGTGGGACAGGCAAATTTTCAATTACATGTAGGTGGGACACATGTTCATACACATACAAAACACAGGTTGGTGGGACATGTCCCACCGAGTTGTGTGGCATGGATGTGTAACACCTATAATGCGCTAGTTTCAGCTATACTGTCTGCACTCGTTTCAGTGCTATATAAACTGTGTCGGAAAGGTCACGGCAAGCCCTACCTAGCCTATTCAAGGTGTGCCAGAAATACGGCAGGCGGGTGCGATTATTAATGACGCAACCGGCAACCCTAATACCTCCGTTTACAACATGATGGCCAGATATTAAAAACATGAAGGGCAGTTGGGCCCACAGGGAAAAGTCTACATCGCAACAAGGCACCATGCGACTCCGTAGTCAGCGATCACAAACGTTTGCTTCACCCTTTCCGTGCGCTTCTGCTCATGCTGTTTAGGGTACCTGCACATAAGAAACGTGCCAAGACACACAACCACACACCATAATAATGCATTACAAATGCGAAGTACAATGTTGTTGTTGTTGGTGGTGGTTGTTGTTGTTGTGGTGGTGGTGGCGGCGGCGGCGGCGGTACATGGTGGTGGTGGGGGTGGGGGTTGGGGTGGGGGTGGGGGTGTGGGGGTGTGGGGGGTGGGGGGTGCGTCCCTGTGTTGTGGTGCGTGTGCGTGTGACAGTGCATATGTACGCGTGATGTGTGATGGGTGATGTGTGATGTGCGATGTGTGATGGGTGATGTGTGATCGATGTGTGATGTGTGATGTGTGTGTGCTCATACGCCTACTAATATGTTGGCCCATTTGATCATGCCGACGTGACCTGTCGCATGTGTGCGGTAGACATATGTACTGCATGCTACCTAGTCACACATGGCATGGGTTTGCAGAGTTACATACAGAGTGTACATTCTTGTCACATAAATGGTCCAGTATATCTTGGAGCCAAATGCATGCAACCCATGCAACGATACTTACTTGACCACCATGCGCCAGTGGTTGTCATACTTCTTTGCATACGGGTCCTGTGGGTCAGGGTTTCCGTAGTACGTCAGGCCGTCACCATACAAGGTGAAAACCTGGTATTTGGCCCAGTCCGCCGTTGTCAGCACCTCGGCATGCTTTGCCACAGTGCGCTGTGGCGGAAGCTCGAGAGGAGGGAGAGAAGGCTTGGACTTTTTCTTGGCTGGGCGGGTGGCCTGATCCGTTGGTGGTGGTGCTCCCGCGGCTGGGTTGCCGACCCCTGCTGCCCCCACCTGGTCGGCTGCCCCCCCCTTCCCACCACGTCAGCTGCCTCACATCCGGCCTTGTCCCAGGTTGCCTTCACTGCTCCAGCCTTCTTGCATCATGAGCAATATCTTTCAAATAAAGGGGGGGCAGCTGGGATATCGCCAAGAAATGAGCAAGACTGCTAGTTTCCAACCCTTACATAATTCATGATCACCCGTTGCTGGGTGGTTACGCTGCATCATTTGGCTGCATGCAACGAAGAAGACCATTACATACTTTCGGCTCTTCCACGTCAAATTCTCACGGGGCCGGGCTGCATGCATACTCATGAAACAATCGAAACTCAGCAAACTAGTGCGACATGTACAAAATGCAGCAGGAAAAATACCGACAATTATGATGGAAATAAACTTACGCGCACAAGCGCGCGGTTGACCATGTACCCCTTGCTCCGATACTCGCGAATCTCAGTGGCCACCTCTTTCTCCACCAAGGGAAACTTGGCCGTAGTCGGGTTTCTGACACGACTTGGGCACTTCTTCCCCGCTAGCTTGGGGTTGTCTGCTGCAGCCTTGATGGCCGCCTCCTCTGTGAGCATGCGGTTGAAGGTTGAAATCGGGATGGGGGGGTCGCTAGTTTTGCAGAATTGGCGCTGCGACAATCCGCTCTCGTGAAAGGCGTCCAGAATCTTCCGCTTGGTGCGCATATCCCTGAACATGTAATTTCATCTCGCGGCGCACGGCTTACTTTTTCGCCCTTGTCAGCTGGTTTGTCGGAGTTAACCAGCCCCGCTTCTGATGCCGTGGTTAGCCCTGCCTGTCGTAGTTGCTTTTCCCTCGTCCTCGGTGACATGCGGCACAAGAAAGCTTGCAGGTCCAGACCTGCGGGGGCCGGGCATCACGCGAGCCGCCGACAGCTGGCCCTGCGGATGATGGACTGCACTCCGGCTCGCCTGACCCGCTCGCCATAGCGGCTCACCGTATATAGTTAGAGACCTCAGACCACGGATGCAGTCACGTGTTCAATAATTAGTTAATTGATCATTAACTGATGCAGCTGACTAGCACTCTCTAACAAAAGTCACGTGCCAACGTACTGTACGTAGCCAGCGTGTGCCTCTCTCACCTCCTTACAGTATACCATGTTAATTACGCCGGCAGAAGGGGAATTCATAAGGTGGGGCGCCTACAGTGCCACGTGTACTGATGTACGGTTATTGTGGATGCGACAGCCCACCGACCAACACAGCAAGGTGGGCCACCTGTTCCACGTACTCAGATTTTGGAAGAGCCAGTCCCACCAACGCAGCAACTCAACGCAGCAAGGTGGGGCACCTGTTCCACGTACTCAGATTTTGGATGGGACTGTTCCACCTACGCAGCAAGGTGGGGCACCTGTTCCTCGTACTCAGATTTTGGATGGGACTGTTCCACATACGCAGCAAGGTGGGCCACATGTTCCACGTACTCGGATTTTGGATGGGACTGTCCCACCTACGCGGCAAGGTGGGGCACCTGTTCCACGTACTCAGATTGTGGTTGAGACCGTCCCACAGGCGCATACAGCCCACTTCCACGGCTACGTGGTACGCGAACCGTCCCACTTTCACGGCTAAGTGGTACGCGAACCGTCCCACTTTCACGGCTACGTAGTACGCAAACGTCCCACTTCCACGTGGTGTGGGAACAGCCCAAGTACCCGTGAGGCGGTGTACTGTACTGTGTACATATACACACAAGTGGTCACATATCACTACCAAGACCTATATTTCACTACACCGCACATACGTATTGTATATAATTCGACGTGGCTTTATTATCAGGTATCGTTAACTGCATAAATACTTGCACTACGTGAGCAGCTAGCGGTACAATATAGCTTGTTTTTCTTCTTGAAACAATGGATTAAAGCGCTTCATCATGGTTCAGAGGCAGATTCGGAGGCTGCTTATGAGGCAGCTTCCGGGGCCTCTACACCGGTGAAGGTCCAGCCCAGCGTTGATGTTGATGATGAGTTGAACTCCACCCCAGACCTAGCGTCCTCTACAAATGATGAGGACATAAGTACCAAGGCATCGCCTTCAGGTCTTACAGTGATCCAGGAAGAACAACCAGCTTCTGCATCCTTGGCTTCTGAGACTCACAACCGGCAAGGGAATGAAGCGGAGGCCGTTTTGGCAAGAACAGATTCCGGGGGGTCTTCAGATTCCGGGGATTCGGAGAAGTTTTGGAAGCTGGTGCGCACCCAGAAAGGCATTCTCTTACCGACCAAGAAGCCGGGGCAGTTTCTACACGTCGCAGCTGGTTCAAGCTCTGAGCCCAGCGATTCAAGTTCTGAGGATAATGAAGGGAATTCCAGTGACGAAGAGTGGTCCGTGGACGTCAGCTCTGGTCAACCCGATGTCGGTTCTTTGCAAATATGACTGAACACAGGTGCGTGATTCAGAATCCTTCCAATCACGAATCCCGTTGCTGGGTTCCCCATGATGGCCATTGTGCTGATGCTTAAAGGGTTTTCGCATGAGTAAATGTGAGGCCATGTGCATTATAACCGCGTTGTTCAGTTTGGGGTAATTCCAAGTGTGGGCACAAAGTTTGCGCATTCATTCATTGTGTTCATGTAGTTCTGTTTTGTGCAACCATGCACTACATGCAGGCTGCAGGCTAGGCGTATTGTGTTGATGGACAGTTTTTTGCAAGCACGATCGAATGCGAGGCCTTGTGAATTTTAATACCTGCGTGGACGTCATAGGCAATCATGCATACATGGGCGTGTGCATAATAAAAATGCTGTCAATTTTCACAACCATACACGTGCAGGCACACACATGGCCGTGTGGATGATGTGAAATTTTTTGCCACCATGTATATGCATGGCCATGAGGTGCGGCATGGTTATTCATGATTCCTTACTTGAAAATCTGGCACCCTTTTTACACCATTACAACAACCATGGATGCATTCTCTTGCCCACATCTTGCTAGCACGGTAATTGTTTGAGTCAATCTTTTATGATCCTAATCCAAAGCTTCCGAGTTATGACGTGGTTGTACATGTGCATCACTTGGATTATGGCGATTGCAGACCCAGTCATCAAGTTTCGCACGTACGAGCGCTTGGCTGACCTGGAGCCTGTTGTCTTGTACATGATTGCCCGAATTCTCCCGATTTCTGGCCTGCGCAGGTTGTCTCCTTGATGATGGCGGTGGCGACTGCACCACGATGTCATTTCTTATCGTGGTGTTGTTATGTTGTTGTTATATGGTGGGGGTGGGGGTGGGGGTGGGGTGGGGGTGGGGTGGGGGTGGGGGTGGGGTGGGGGGTGGGAAGTGGGGTGAAGTGGGGTGAAGTGGGGTGAAGTGGGGTGAAGTGGGGTGAAGTGGGGTGGGGGTGGGGGGTTCTAACCCCACCCCCATGCATCATATAACAATAACAATGTTGTCATACAAATCTGCAAGAACTACCATATTTGCACTTGATTGATTTAATTTCCAGCGTATTATCGGTTGCACACAGATCAAGTGTCCCTACGCCATGAGCAAACGTGCAGAATAGGTAGCATGCCCCATAGGAGTAATAGGGACATGTATGTATAACATATGTAGGAGTATGACACATAGAGCCCATATGTGCGTAGCCACTACATTCAGGAAGGTGGGACACATAGAAACATACAGTTAGGTGGGACACAGCTTCAAGTTCGGGTAGGTGAGACAGACCTGTATCACAAATGCCGGTAGGTGGGACACCATGTTTTTCCAAATTCAACAAGGTGGGACATAATTTCAGTTAGGTGGGACACCTGAACATGTCCCGCTTTGCTGAATTTGTCCCACCTACCGGAGTTGGAACACTGTCCCACCTACGTGAGCTGCCCCTGTAGTCAGTCCAATGTAAATCACACAGACCATAGTCAGTCCTACATATTAAATTTCCAAATTACGGGAAAAATAAAAACCCAATGTCACACTTACGCTTGATATCAGCCTTTTCCTCAGCCGTCAGCTGGAACCCGGGGCGCGGTGCTGGCGCCCTCTTCTTCTTGCGGCCTTTCTTCGGTGGACTTTGGTGGTCTCCCTCCGGTGGTGGGTCTCCCTCCGGTGGTGGGTCTCCCTCCGGTGGAGGGTCTTCATCAGGCCGCCACAGCTCCGGGTTCAGACCGAGGACCTTCAGCCTGCCACGAAGTGACCCGGTCGCCATAGCCTTCCCTGCATGGAGTACAAACAGAAAAAAAAAAAAAACAATATTACATCAGCTTTCCATGTGAACAGATAGGCCACAGTCAATGTATGCATGCAACAATCACAATGAAATGATACAATTAAATGTTTAGCAATTACCGCTTGTGCAATGAATGACCCGCTTGAAGTTGTTGGGACACAGATGGAACTCGTCAATAAAATGACGGATCTTCAGGTGAACCCAGTACGGTAACTTGAGAAACGGCTCGGGCTGCTTTTTTAGCGTAGCACAGTACTTCAGGTAGCCAGCATGGTCCATCTCCTGAACAACAGGAGCGTGAGCCGGCCGGCGGGGGTCACCCTCGGGAAACATGCGGTCATTGCCAAGGAGAACGATACGGCCATTTGAGATAAAAACCCCACGCCACTCATCACCATGTAGGACGCATTGATAGTACCCTGCATCTGGAATGTTCAGGGACTTGGAGTATGCCGGGTAGTCGTGAATTATGCCAGCAAGAATGGACCTCACAAATGTCGTAGTGTAAACACCCGCCACGTCCAGCGTCACATCACAAATGTAATACCCCTTCCACAGTACCAGGAAGTCCTCAGCGATCAAGTCCAAAAAAATGGTCATGTTCTTGGGTGCCTTCCCCTTCATGGCGCCCACAAGAAGCACCATAGGGCAAAACCGCCCATTCACCATCACCCACTCGGGCAAGTTGACACAGGAAACAAACGCGGGCCAGCTGCTGTGGGTATCCATGAAAGACCTTGGACATACTCCGTCAAAATTCAGAAGGAAGATGGTGTTCCGCGGCTGGCTGCGAAAGTCCCAGTTGTTCTTTATGTGCTGGATGGCACGGCTGTCTGCACGAACAGGTCCATGCACAAGAAACACCAGACGTAAAAAGAAAGGTATCCATCAGAGCAGTACAAACAAAAGATAAGCGCAAGAGGAAAAATCTCGAACTTGATACTTTGGCACACATTGCATAACAGAAGGCGTAGAAACAAGTGCAAACCTGCCTTTCAAGCCGTCCACAACGCGCGTGGATGAGTCTGGCTCCCTGTTTTCATGTTTCGCAGCGTACTGAAGGGCTTCCGCCATTTCCGGGACTCGGAACCAGGCCCTAATCCGATCCATCAGGGGGAAGTGCCTAACCTGGCGATGCGCTTTCCGCGAGTTGACGATGTCACCGTTTCTGTCAGTGTACGTCTCGTAGCGCGACAGCTTGCAAAGAGGGCAGCTCTTAGTAATCTTGTCCTTGTACAAGTAACCCTCGCATGGGCAGGCATCGTACACACGGTACCCCAAGCCCAAGCCTTTGATCACTTTCCGTGCCTTCCAGATACTGTCGGGCAGAGTGTTGCCCGCGGGGAGAACGTTTCCCAACAGCTTGAAGAGCTCATCAGCAAAGCTCTGAGGGCATGAGTTTTCCCCCATTAGCGTCAGCAATTGCAATGTAAACATCAAGGCCTTGCTCTCAGATCCCGGGTACAATGGCGTATCGTCCTTGACTCTGGCCACTGCTTCGTCATAATTTCTAGCAAACTGGCGTGCTGCATCCTCTCCACTGGCCGACCCGTCGTCAGGGTCCTCGGCCATGAATTCATCGACTGTCTGTCCTTGACGCATTTACAATCTCTACATGGAGGGCCGGCATCGACCGTTGATGGTCAATGCCGGCCCTCCGTGGCTAACCAGTCGCCATCGGGATCACAAATCGAGCCACGCTAGGGCGTCTGCGCCAGTGAGACCACTGGCAGCTCACTAATCAACCGTGACCATGAAGTCCGGCTCAGTCGACATTTCCAGGAACGCATCCAACATAATTTGGCGATAAAACTCAGGAAGCCTGCAGGATGACCAATGAAACTGGACAATGTAGGTATCCGTGGAGGAAGGGAAAGGAGACATCACGAAATTTGGCCAGCTAGCATGTGTGTCGATGTAAGTGTTCGGCTCGAGTCCGGTATCCATGGGTGGGTAGCAACCGACCGCCATCTTTCTGGTGCCACCCGCCGCCGTGATAGCCGCTAAGTCACCCGTTGCAAGTTTGAGTCTGCTCGCCAACGCTTTCGATGTCGTCGATCCCTTTTGATCAAACGGACATTTTCTCAGTCATTCAAATGGTAGATATTACGGTCAGTGTACGGTAGTGTTGGTTAGTCACGGGCTCATTGGTAGAAGTCTACTGAAACGGTACAGCCTTAGCTCCTGAGGCCTCTGTACTTGTACCAAGCAGTACGGAGTTTAGCCGATCCGCACGCAGCCGCGCGGGGCGTGCGGGCCCCGCGCGAGGCGTGCGGTCCGGCCGTTTGTGTAGCTGCCGTTGGTGCCTTTTGGCGAAAGACGTTCAAAAAATTTTTGCGCGGGATGCTGCCAGGTTCGTCGATCTGCTGAATCCAACGGCGGACAGAGGCAGGTGCAGTGCGTCATGTATACGTTGGCACCGTCTCCGTTCGCAAAACGGGGGGATTCCGGACTTAGCCAGCCTTGGTCATCTGCATGGTGGTGTGCGACCGAACGTTGTAAATGCCGAGAAGGGTAGCAGTGCTACGACCAGCTCACGTGTGCAGTCCTGAGGAGTGGGAGCGATTTGATGCAAGAGCGACAGAAGAGGAAAAGCCGAAACAAAACGTCGTTCCCTCGGAATATGTGCGGACCTTAAGACTTCAAATCACGACCTTTGGCCGTGCATACCTCGTAGAGGGGTATGTCCTCAAGGAACAGGATGGCGCCATGGTGGATGCTCTCATTAACCGGGTAAAGAAGAGCTGCATAAACTTTCTAGAAACATGTGTGGCTGACGACAACCGTGCCGAGCTGGATAAGTATGAGGCATCATGCTGGGTGGTAGACCCGACGACTGGTGAGCTCACCGCCCAGAAGCCCAAGGGCTCCAAACCCAAAGCCCTAAGTGTTGAAGAATTCGTAAAAAAGGAGCTGAGCCGGTGGCTAAGCAACTCCAGCTTAAAAAAGAGGCAGAGTTTTGCCGAGGACGAGGATGATGACGTGAAGGAAAATACCAAAGCGCTAAGCGACGTGACCAACATGCCAAAGGTAATAACGCTATCTTTAGCTACAGGAGTCTGCAAGCTTCTTGGTTTTTTCTTTCATCGCAGGTCTGCTACTAACCGACTTCCCGAATGTTAACGTCCTTATTCCATGCCCCGCCCTCTGCTTGCAGACAACTCCTGCTGCCAAGCCGGCGGCAAAGCCGGCGGCCAAGCCGGCGGCCAAGCCGGCGGCCAAGCCGGAGGTCAAGCCGGAAGTAAAGCCGGAAGTAAAGCCGGAGGTCAAGCCGGAGGCCAAGCCTGTGCAGCATGCCACAGGCGTCCGAGCAGATGAAATTCGGAGACTCAGAGCTCGGCTCCAAGCCCTTGAGGAGGAGTTAGAGCAGGAAGTGGCAGGGTACGCGCCTGCACCTGTGGAGGTATCGGATGTGAGGCCGCCGCCTCCGGTGGCCAAGAAGGTTGTACCGCCGCCCCCTCCCGTTCCCAAGCAGCCTGTCATGCCGCCCCCTCCGGTGGCCAAGAAGGTTGTACCGCCGCCCCCTCCCGTTGGCACGCAGCCTGTCATGCCGCCCCCTCCGGTGCCCAGCAACGCTGTGCAGCCGTCCCCTCCGGTGCCCAACAACACCGTGGAGCCGCCCACTACGGTGCCCAAGCTGGCCGACCTGCCAATGCCGGATGGTCTCCCGCCTGCTCGTGTGCCTGCCATCAAGCCAGATGTCTTCGAGCCCATCACGTCGCGCCCCGCCGTCAACAAGCCGCCCGCCAGCAACAAGCCGGCCGCCAGCAAGAAGCCGCCCGCCAGCAAGAAGCCGGCTGCAAAGCGAAAGCTTCCTAGTGGTCCCATGGACTTGGGGCTTGCGCACTATCTGAGCACCTTACTGCCAACCGCGGTGGTTCAAGAGCGACCGGGCCCTGGTGGTTTCGGAGAAGCACTGCACGGGGCCTTCGTGGCACAAAGGTACAAGTACGAGCGCGATGGGGCGCGGCCGGCTGCGTATGTTTGGGAGCCTGGCAAAGTGGTGGAGGTGAAGCCGAAGCTCAAGGCCCCTTACGGCACGCGGTTTGTGGAGCGTGATGGGGGCTCGCAAATGCTGTTTGTTGACTTTGCCACGATGCATTACGGTGACGCCGAGGGCAACGAGAATGCGTGGGTCCTTCTGGGCAACGTCACTGACGACGACCTTCGAGGCGCACGTGCGAAATTGAAGGAGAGTTGGGGGCCAGCAGAGGAGAAGGAGGAGGTGTCGGATGAGTATGTACCGGCCAAGCGAGCGCGGGCGCCACCCAAGGAGAAGGCGTCTGCCGGTGCTCCCTCCGCGCCAGCGATCCCGCCTGCCTCTAGCTCTTCGACCGCAACGGTGTCTGCTGGTGCTCCCTCCGCGCCAGCGATCCCGCCTGCCTCTAGCTCTCCGGCCGCAACAGCGTCTGCCGGTGCTCCCTCCGCGCCAGCGATCCCGCCTGCCTCTAGCCCTTCGCCCGCAATGGCGTCTGCCGGTGCTCCCTCCGCGCCAGCGATCCCGCCTGCCTCTAGCTCTTCGACCGCAACGGAGTCTGCCGGTGCTCCCTCCGCGCCAGCGATCCCGCCTGCCTCTAGCTCTCCGGCCGCAACGGCGTCTGCCGATGCTCCCTCCGCGCCAGATCTCACCGAGGCGGAACTGGAGCTTGCCGCGCTCAAGGCCATGATGGCAAAAGCGCAGCGGAAAGTTGAGCTGGAGCGGCAAGCAAAGGAGTCCCAGAGTCAGACTCCTGATCCGGTAATTTAGTGGAATGTTTTTTCTGAAGCACGTTTTAGCTATGTAGTGATGTGGTGTTGTCACACCCAATTGCCATGTGCGTATATTTTTGTTACTCATGTATGTATCACTCTCATGCTAGGTCATGCATCATACCCACAGGCATAACCCATTTCACCATGCATAGGATGTTTTGCTGGGCAACAACTATCTGCCGTGCCTGACTGCCCCCCCCCCCCTGCCTTGCTGCCCTTGTGTCCTCTTCAATGGTGGTGCTCTGTGTGCCTGCAGGCCTCCAGAGCATGAGTGCTGGCAACTGTGTGGCTTTGTTCAGGCAAAGAAGCATCATTGATCATGATGACACCTGAAGAAGAAGTAAATTAATTGGCTGGGCTTGATGCGGCCTGTGTTATTTCACAATGGTGTAAACGTATCGATGAGACGCCCAATGTGGGGCTAAATCCTCATTGTAAATCAAGAGAGACAACTGTTAATGGGATGTATTATTATTTGTAATAAAGAAACCATTTGGAATGATGGCCTGTTAAGCTGTTCTTAACAGTGCTTGTGTTGTAATGCTGGCAAAATCTGCATTTTCCCCTTTTTTATCACTGTCATTTTTACCACTTTGTGGTATTTTTTTACCACCCTCATTTTTACCACTTTTTACCACTTTTTACCACCGGCCTCACTTTTACCACTTTGTGGCGTGTTTTTACCACCCTCGCTTTTACCACTTGGTGGTATTTTTTACCACTTTGGTGGTAAAAGGGGTGGTAAAAGGTGGTAAAATGATTTTACCACCTGCTTTTCTCCTAGCGTTTTCCCACCGTTTTACCACTTTTTACCACTTTTTACCACTTTTTACCACTTTTTACCACTTTTTACCACTTTTTACCACTTTTTACCACTTTTTACCACCCACTTTTACCACTTTTACCACCAACGAGTTCCTAGTGTATCATGATGCGATCACTATTGAGCGGCATTACAAAATATATATATCATTGCCTTGCGGGTATTTCCTCGTAAATGGTGGGAGAGCGCTCACAGCAATGGTGCCCCCCACCCCCACCCCACCCCCACCGCACCCCCACCCACCCACGTTCAAGATTCCCAGGTTTAATATTACGAGACCCTCGTGTTACGTCGTAACAATCATCTGTTGTAGTTACGGACGTAAATTAGGTCCTTTGCCTCAGTCGTTCCGAAATAGTCTACTGGCTTTCCTGGGTTTACATGTTGCTAGTACCGGTGGACAATGTTGATTGCAACCTTCAATTGTTGTATGCTACGGTACTTCGGTGCATAGGTGTTGGCATTTGGCGCCGCGCCGCGTACTTTATTAGTGGTCCTTATCCTTCTTGTAGATGTAGTGGACCAGCGTGCATCCTGTGTGCGAGGGCCATGTCGGATCTATAGATATAAATCTATAGTCGGACCGTATCAATCTATAGTCGGACCGTTAGTGATAATTTATGCACGTTCTACCCCTCGTGTTGGCACTCGGCGTGTGTTATGAATTGTAACACATTTAGCTAGGGTCACGGCAGTTTAGGTGTTACCTTCGTTATCCTGAATTGAAAGGGTCTTGGTTTGAGTGGTTAATGGCATATTATAAACACACATATGTTAATGCATTGAATGAGATCAGGTTCGTCATGTCCATCTTTCGCCCAATGTGTAGTTACAAACGGCCTCACTAGCTTAGGTTCCGTTAGACGTGGGTTAGGTATGGGCGGCGGTAGAGGACAGAGCCGCAACAATGGACTCGGAGGTAGTTTAGGTAGGGATCGTGACGACAATCCTTTGCTGCAGAACCCATTCTTACCACTGACGGCCTTCCGCGGTCGGGATCGCGAAGACGACACAACGGTCCGAGACCCGCGAAAAACGGATTTCTAATTCCGTCACCAAATTGGCGCGAGATCCCGAAAATCTGGTCTGCGGGATGGTGCCGACGAGGCCAAAACTCACGCAGCACCCATGGCAGCCGTGAAAATCCTAGTGGCGGTTTTGAGATCACATTAAGGAAAGCGAATGCATTTTAAGCTTGCATCATAACTCATCTACTTCACGTACATATTTTTTTTATCCTCAACAAGAAATCGGCCCATTTTCCCGGGGAAACAGGAAATAGGCGGGCAATTTCGCGGGCTCGGGTCAGGTCCGCTGCATTTTTCAGCGGACCCCCGAAAAGTCGCACCGGAAACTTATCGAACATGGCGATGAGTTAGCTTGAGGTAAGCCGCTTGCACGATTCTGTGACTAATTCAAAAATTTTTTACCGAAAAACTTTTTGTTAAAATGACTGCCATCGTAAATGCCGCGCTACCGCAGCAATTGGAGGTGCCAGGAGGGTACGTGCGGGGCTGATAATGGCAACGCACGTAAAAATATGCCACTTCTTTGTTTCTTTCATTTTTGTCATCCCATTTGCGCAGGGCGCTTAAATACCTTCTAGAGCGAGGCCCAGCCTGATTTTTCGCTGGCTCTGTAGTGTAGACCTGCGCGCATCACTGAATATCACAGCTGCGATCGTTGCGGAATGAAGCATGAATACACCTTGCGCTGGTTGAGTCGACGCTGTTTACTGCAACCTGGTTTTTTGGCATCCCGATTGTTGGTGATGAGTGAAGCCAGCCCCGATTGCCATCCAGATTTTCTGCCCGACTCTTTCCCCGAGCCTCGTGAAAGCGCCTCGTTCATGTTACGCCGGACGCCTCGTCAAGCATCGCTGCTCGAGAGGGAGACGTAAGCCATGGCCAGCCTCCGCAAACAGCGTGATGTGCGCCTGTTCATGATTCCAAGTGAAAGTCATGGCGTAGTAGGATGAAGCTGAGCCTGAAGACAACAAGCAGAAGGCCCGTGTCCTCTAGTCAACATTCAGCAGAGGTGTTGATTTTCAACCCTGAAGTTTATCCAGCTTTAACAGGACATATATATAAAACACACTGCTGGGGCTCCACTTTAGTAGCAGAATGTTGGTAAGTATTTAAACCTCTTTCCTTGGCCACTGAGATCATAATGCACCATGTTTATCGATGATTAATTAATTAATTAATTAATTAAACTCGTGCTCCCGTTGGGGAGTCACGGAGCACCGAAGTGCTTTTAATCCCTGTGTGTGCACTACAGGAGAAAGGGCAGAGACCCCCAGTCTCCTTCATGCCTAAGGCATGCCACAGCTGCATATCGATGATTGGCGGCGTGTTGTAAACTGGGGCTGGGAGGCACGAAGAAACCAGCTGCGGGCACCCCAGGTATGTGAAGTTTGGTAATAATGCTGTTCCTGCCTTGGGAAACAAAGGATTCATTTCCCTTGTTTATTCAGATGTGTTGAAGCAGGCTGAGCTAAATACTATACATGGAAGGGGGCTATTTTGTCTTTGATATGGTTGCCGCCTATGATTAACATATTAATGCGAGCACAACAGAGTGCACTCTGGGCATATAGCACTACATGAGAGGCATGAATCTCACCAAGACACCTTCTACGGGCTCACAACAATGTCACAATAACGATCACCACAAGTGCTTGCTGCCACACTACCGCCGCGGCACTCCCCACCACGGCCAACACACCTACCACTGATACGCCTTTGTTAGCACTGCCACGATTGCCTAGCATTACCAACATTCGTGTTGTTAGCACGGAGGGACCACCAGGTGCATCGTGTGCATATAACCATGTGACAGTTATTGTAGTAGACTCCCACCAGCAGCAACGTCTACCACCATTACTCTCGCCTGTTGGTGTATAATTAATGCTGGCAGTGTCCCTATAACTCAGTATGGAATCTGCCATAAATGAGAATGCCAGGCCCTGCACCACTGCTGCCACAATCTGCCATATTGACTTTGCCCATCGCAGCCTTGATCATCATGATTGCAGCCACTAGTACCTGCCCCTCTTCATCCTTTCTATTATTATAGCACCAGAAACTGGGGCAGCATCGCCAGCTGATGTAGCTGGCACCTGTCACAACATGCAGCAAATGCCATTAGTATCAAAGAAGGCAACCTACTGCTCACCATTACTATCCATCACTGCCACGATCAATCTGTCACTACCACTTGCCAGAATGTCATGACCTAGCTGGTGTATTGCCACGGAAATCTGAATGAAGGGCTTTCACCACAAGCCTACCCCAATGTGTTGCTTTGCACACTACACCAATGTTGGCTACACCCTGCCACCTGCCACATGAATTTTGCTTCCATCATGCAGCAGTAGCATCACAACCTCAATGCTAGACCAAAACATATATTTGCATGACCGATAGCCTTCATGATCGCTGCCTGGTGCCACTGGCCATATACTACTGCCATGTGCATTACTTTCTACCATATGTGCCACTCTCTTCTGCATCACTAGGTCCCACTACTGCTGCCTATTCTGCTTGCTGCCAGCACCTTCGCTGGCATCAGCTCATGGCATGCCCATGGCCACATATCCTCCATCTGCCGTGCATAGCCCATGCTTCACTAGGCATTGTTTGGCTGGGGTGTGATGAACAACACATAAAAAAATGCCCATGATACCTTGAAAATTGTTTGGCATGAGAGCTAGCTGCCACTTGTTAATGTGCTAAAGATGTTAGATAGCAACTGCAAGCCAACAGTGTGCAGCCATGCGGGCCACCATTTGACTTGCCAACTAGTTGCTCTCTCTTATACTCAACACACACCGCCATTGCAATGTTGGTAGTTCCAACTATTAATGCATGTCCATGATGAAGTGCGTGCGACATGGGTGGAGATAACCAAGTTGGAGTTCAACCTTACCTCAGCTTGTATTTTTATGGGGTATGAACTTGTAAGGAAATACACAAAGTTGGCTGCTGTCACTTGTGACTTGTCACTGTTATACGCCGTCATCTGTGGTGCTACTGAGGCAATAGTAACTTGGCAATCATGCTCAGCATGCTCTATTGAAATTGCATGCAAAATTTCAGATCTGTCTGATGAACTCATTTACGCTACCTGTGGTGCATTATATATCCAAATTAGCGCGAGAGTGACGCTTGACAGCAGAATATTGTAGTTAGTTGGTGTTCAATCAGGGTGCAACTTAATTGCAGCCAGCCTGCAGATGTTGCAAGTAATGTGTTTGCTTATTTCCAGGTTAATCTGAGCTCATTTGCATTGTTTAGTGCAATTAATGATCCATGAAATGCTCCAAATGACCGTATATGTGACGGTTGACAGCATAATTTCTGGCCATCCCGTCTCTGCATGTCAGGGGTGCAACTTGGTACTTGAGCTGAATATAATATATTTAGTGTGTCTGCCCATTTCCAGGTCAAACCGACCTTAATTGTGTTGTTTGTGGAATTAAATATGAATAAAACTGGCAATTTTTGTGTTTTTTATGCTTTTGGACGTCACCGTTCAGTGAGCACCAGGTGGCCAACCAAGGTGCAACTTGGCACAGTAAAACTAGGTATCATAAGGAAGCTTGCCACTAAGTTTGACCGTTAATCTGAATATTACTAGCTGCAGCTAGGAGGAATTAGATATTCCTTTTTTGGCACTTTCAGACCGTTGTGTACGGACACATCCTTGCTGCAGGTATAATGGGCGGGTCGCCGGCAAGCTAGCAGAGTAGTGCTGCCCGATTCGGGACACGCCTGGCTAGTAGTTAGTTAGACCTGCTCGAAGCGGAAAATCCTTGTTAGATAGTTCCTGCTCCTCTTTCGGCATGTCTTTAGGTTGTTGTTTTCCTGTCGTAGTTAGGTGACGGCTTTCAGGTGCTGGCTTTCATTCCATGGTAGTGAGACGATTAGCGTCTCGTAGATTACACCTCTTTCTGTACCTTGCATGTTTTGCTATTTAGACGCCCTTCGCCTTACGCAGAATCCTCTTGAACCGGATACTTACGACCACCTGGCGCTAGAATTTCCTCGTGTCTACGTGCGTCGTCATTATATATCGGTTCGGTTTCAGACTCCGTAGATAATTCGCCTACGCCTCAGTTTCCTAGCGTGACATCACAAGCTACCAACAAGGTGCGTAAACATGAGCCAGCGGCGTTCTTTTACTGCTCCTCCCCATTCTTCTAGTGATAGCTTAGCTAAATATTACGTAGTAATCACTCCTCAATGGTCCTCCATTTTCTTGTCCTGGTCTGATGCTAGAAAGATTGTACAAAACCGTTTCTACAATGTGATTAGATATAAGAAATTTATGGCCTTTAAAGATGCCCAGCAATTCCTTATAGCACATAGTGAATCAGATTTAGGTCTTCATGCACACCCTGCTCCTCATGTTCGTCCTCCTGTGGAAACTCTAGTGTTTGTTACGCCTCCCCCGTCCCCCCCTCGTCGTGCTGTGTCCTCTTCCTCCAGGTTAGACACTCCTCTCACGTTGGAATTTGGTTCCCTCTCTATTACTGTTGCCAAAAAGGATTGATTTAAATTGCTTCCCTTTCCTTATGTTAATTAGGGTTTTTCCTTTTTATCTTCCTTGTTTTAATTTCCTATTCCTTTAAATTTTCTTGTATATTTTTCCTTTTATTAAACATGGTAGTGATGAAGGAGACCACCCCCAAGCCTGTGGGGGCTCCGCGTGTGACCAAGTATGGCATTCATAGCGATTCGGGCCGCGGTGCCCACACCCCTGTAACTAGGACCTAGATAGCTTATACCATCCATTCCATCGTCGTCCTCCCCTGGTGGGCCAGCAGGCATCCTTGGCCCTTGCCACTTTTAACACCCGCACATTGCTAGATGACGACCATAGCTACCGGGTAGAGGAGCTAGTCGCATTCTGCATTGAGCATCGTGTATCTATATTGGGCGTCCAGGAACACCGCCGCACGGTGCCACTTGGCATGGTGAGCACTGCTCGCTTGGCGGGTGGCTGGCGGTTTTTACTTCGCTGGCAGCGGTACGCCTGGCCAAGGTGGTGTTGGTCTTTTGTGTTCGCCGCTAGCAGTTGCTAGCCTCAGCACGCTTAAGTTTCTCACCCCACGCCTTATGGTAGCACATTTCACCTCTGTCGAGGGGCGGTCTAAACACCACCTCACGGTGGGGGTGGGCTATGCACCCCACAGTGGTCTAACTGATTCGGCCCGTGAGGAGTTCTTCGAATCCCTGCATGACCTTGAGAGGGTCACCCCGGCCCGCCACTTTTTGGTTATGCTGCTCGACGCCAATGCCACGCTCCCCGTGGGCACTGCTGGCAGCCGCTTTGCGCCTGCTGACACTACTGCTAACGACAACACTCCCCTGTTTTCTGCCTTTTTGCGGGATAGCGGGATGGTTGCTGTCAACTGCCACTTCCAACGTCCCTCACAGGACTTGGTCACTTTTCGTGGTCCTAACGGCCGTCAGGCCTGTTTGGACTACGTGGTGGTACGGCAGTCCAGGTGCACCTCGGTCCTGGACACCCGAGTGTTTGACACGCCGACGGTGTGCTCTGACCACCGGTTGGTGCGCGCGACCCTTCGGCTCCGGTTCCACGTCCCCGCGCGCCGCGCCCCAGTGGTCCGCCCTGACTGGTCTGCTCTACGCCCGGTCAAGGGAGATCCTGAGGACTGGACGGACGCCGAGCACGAGCGGAACTGGTGCCGACGGAAGTACCTGTCGGCCCTGGACGCCCGGGCGGACGTCGACGAGCTGGACAATGGTGCCCCCAACGCAGCCATTTTTGCGGGCTTTGCGGCCCGTGCCCCGCTGCTGGCGGCCCGGCACCTGCCGGTCATGCCCCGCCGCCGCCCCGGCCCGCTCTACCGCCAGGACCCCAAGGTCTTGGCCGCCCGGCACCGCCTCAAGCGTAACCGGGACCCGCTGCAGAAACCACTGCTCCAGGCCGCCCTTGTGGAGGCCTACGAGCACGCTCAGGACGCGGAGGCGGCCCAGTGCATCGCGGATGCCAAGGCCTGCCAGGCTCGCAACCAGGGCAAGGACATGTGGTACCACCTCGACCGGCTCGGCGGCCCGCGGCAGCGCACCCCGGTGGAGCACACGGGGGACGGCACGGCGCCGGTAAGCCTTGACCGCTGGTTGGCCCACAATGTTTCCTTGACCGGTGGGGCTCGCGCCCCCCCCCCGCCGCTTCACCCCGAGACGGCCGCCCGCCTCGGGGTCGCCGGACCCCCGCCGCCGCCAGCGCCCCCTCCTCGGCCGCGGACTACCAAGTCCCCGCCTTGCAGGAGGGCTGCCTTGCCACTGACGACGTCGTCCCCCCCTTCACTTTGAAGGAATTGGACGGCGCCCTTGCTCGCCTGCGGTACGATGCGGCGGTCGGTGCCGACCACCTTTCTGCTGAGCTGCTGAAGACCCCTGATCTGGCGGTTAGGGATCTTCTGCTGGCGTTCTGCAACCGTGTCCTGCTCTCTGACGAGCCTCCGCCTGCTGAGTGGCAGACGGCCATCCGCGTCATGCTGTACAAGAAGGGCTCTGCTGCTGACCCAGGTAACTACCGGGGTGTCTGCCTCCAGAGCGCCGCGCTGAAGGTCTTCATGCGCATGATGCTGCACAGGCTCCGCGCCGCGCTGGACCCACACCTGGGTGAGTCTCAGATGGGTTTCCGTCGTGGTCGTAACACTGTCATGGCTGTGTTTGTCGCGCGCCGGTTGATGGAGGAGGTGCGTCGACTTCCCCCTGACAGTTTGCCGCTGGTCTTCATTTTTGTTGACTATATCAAGGCCTTTGACACGGTTCTCTGGGAGGCTCTTTGGGCCATCCTAGCTCTGGATCGGGTACCACCTGCGTTTATTGCTGCCATTCGCCGTCTGTATGAGGGTTCACAGGCAGTAGTGCGGACTGCGGAGGGCACCACTCCACCATTCCCCCTTCACCACGGGGTGACAGTGGCAAGGTTGTGTCCTGTCCCCATACCTGTTCATTATTGTCGTGGATCACGTCATGCGCCGGGCACGTGCGCGCTTTACTGCTCTTAAGGGGTTCGAGCCAGGCTTGGACATCCTTAACGTGAAAGAGCACGGCGGGGTTAGACCTGGTTACCGCCTTGCCGACCTGATTTATGCGGATGATACCACCCTCATCGAGCGCCCCGAGCACATTCAGACCTGGCTGGACTGCCTGGGCCTGGAGGCGCGGGCGGTGGGGCTGGAGATTAGTGTCAAAACTGAGGCGATGGTGATAGGAGCATCCAGTAAACCACCGCTGCCGCGCCTGCTCGACGGGACGGAGGTCCCGTTCCGCGAGTCACCGCTTCAAGCTGTTGGGGAGCTGGCTTCCTGACACCGCCGACGATGTGGACACCCGCATCGGCCTTGCCTGGGCCAAGCTCCGTTCGCTCACACCCTACTGGCGCTCGAAGGGCCTGAACGGGCACCGCAAGCGCATGCTCTTCAAGGTCCTCGTCCTCACGGTGCTCACGTATGGCGCCGAGGCGTGGACCCTCCCCCCCAAACTGGCAGCTCGGCTCGACGGCACAGTTTACAGGATGCTCCGGCAGGTCCTTAATGTAGGTTTTTCCGAGCGTCCGTCATCAGAGTCTCTGTATCATGGCATGCCTCGTGTTTCGGACGAGATTAGACAGAGTAGGATAGCATTTGTAGGACACCTTGCACGCACCAGCCAGGTCGACACCACCCTTGGTCTGGCCGGCCCCCAGCGGCTTGGACAGCCAGGGCGGCACATTCTGACCTGGCCTGGCCCCAAGGACATTCCCAAAAGGGTAGGGAAACCTGTCACCAACTACGTTCAGATGCTGCTGGACGACCTCGTGGTCCCAGCCCAGTTTGAGCACCGCATCCACTCTCTCTCCCGTCTTTGGACTGCCATGCAGGACAAGACGCGGTGGAAGAAGATTGTCAAGGCACACACGCCCGACCCTGTGGGCAAGCCACCTCCCCCCAAGCGGAGGAGGCGTTTTGATGAGTAGTGCAGTTAGGACTTTCTAGATAGAGTTAGGATAGTTCGATCACGCGGCTTCCTCCACCCCATCCATCATGAAATATGTGCTACATGACCTCCCCACGGAGGCATGTTATAATTTAATTTAATTTAATTTAATTTAATCCATTCCATCCCGCAGTCACGTGTCTATTAATTAATTAATTAATCCATTCCATCCCATGTTCCGCTCCCACTGAGGGCTTATGCTCACGTGACGCAGTCACGTGTCTATTAATTAATTAATTAATTAAACATGGATCCTGTGGGTGGAGATATGTCACCTATCAAGGAGACAACCAGCGCAGGCCAGAAATCGGGAGAATCCGGACCATGGTAGCTCGAGCCTGCCGTTATCTTGTCCGCGTGTTCGAGTCGTTCAGGATGATGAATATGAATGGTGATGGAAATGTGTATCCGTGTGCATTGAAATTATGGCTGGCTTACGTGTAGAGCGACTAGATGTCACCTATAGTTATCGTTTTTAAGTGCAATGTATAAGGGATATTTATACCGCAACTGGGAAAATGGACATTTAAATTTAAAAAAAAATTAAATCATAACATGCCTCCGTTGGGAGATCATGTACACATATCAGTCCTTGATGGATGGTGGAGTGGAGAGAGCCGCGTAATCTAACTAACCTAACGCTAAGCTATCTAGTCTAGAAAAAATCCTAACTACCCTACTCATCAAAACGCCTCCGATCCTCCTCTTGGGGGGAGGTGGCTTGCCCACAGGGTCAAGCGTGTGAGCCATGGCAATCTTCTGCCATGCACCGCGTCGTGTTCTGCATGCATGACAGTCCCTTATACCTCAATGTGTAAGGGATATTTATACCGGTTCCACGCATCCAAGCGCCGCGCCCCAGTGGCCCGTCCTGACTGGTCTGCTCTACGCCCGGTCCGGGCCGGGAGATCCTGAGGACTGGACGGACGCCGAGCGCGAGTGGAACCGGTGCCGACTGGAGTACCTGTCCGCCCTGGACGCCCGGGCGGACGTCGACGAGCTGGACAAGGGTGCTCCCAACGCCGCCATTTTTGCGGGCTTTGCGGCCCGCGCCCCGCTGCTGCAGCCATGGCGGCCCGGCACCTGCCGGTCATGCCCCGCCGCCGCCCCGGCCCGCTCTACCGCCAGGAACCCAAGGTCTTGGCCGCCCGGCACCGCCTCAAGCGTAACCGCGACCCATTGCTGAAACCGGTGCTCATGGCCACCAGTTAGAATGCGGTGGGATATATTGCTTGAGAACACTGAAGGCTTGGAGCAATGAATTGCTTGCTTCATTAGAAAATAGGTTTACCCTTTATCAACGTTCCTCTCACCGGCTGCGCCGCCAGTGACCGTTGGGTGCAGACCGTTGGCCCGAGGCCGCACGATGACAGGTAGCTGCCTAGTCACTGCATCGTGCGATCACAAATCAATGCACGCTGCAGTACGGTCCCTATCTAGGATACTCTAGTACCGTCCAATGACAGGACACTACGTATACTGGGTACTGACATCTGTCACGTACCTCAGTACCCAAAGTACCTATCTAGGGAAACGTATGCGACTCGACTAGCATCCCTATCTGCATAGCCCACGTGGTATTTATATTCACATACCAACGTGGGTTTACAAGGCTTATTCATACGTTGTATTCACAATGCCTTTGAGACTTAGTCTACAGCAAAGCATGGAGACTAACTCCAGTATTGTTTTATTATTTATTTCTTAATGCAGGTCTGCACCCCCAACATTATTGTTATTGTTTTTAAGTTGATTAGGGGTACAAAAGAGACATGGCTGGTTGAGCCAGGTTGGTTACAGCTGGCTGTTCTGGCCAGGTGTTATATTGCACATTAAATAAGGTGTACACAGCTGGCTGGTTTGGCCAGGTACTGAAGCACACATTAAGTAAATGGATACAAAGCTTGTGTCCTCAAGCTGCAAATGGATACAAATCTGACCTAGCCAGCACTCACACCCCACAACGAATGTGTTGAATTTTATGGCGCCCAGCAGCTATCGCTGTGGTAAGGGGGTGTGGTGGTTGTGTACTGTGCTATGGCCAGTCATTTATTCAAACACTGACTCTGATATCATAGGGGTTCATGTTCTGAAAGAGGAGCTGGTACTGTTGGCCAGCAGCATCCCGCAGCTTCGTGAGAGCGTCTGCTGGGTTGTCCTCATCATCCACATGAGTCCAGCTGGAAAAATAGGTGGCCTCCTGTTTGAGGATCACCCAATCCAAGTCAGTGTGGACAGCAGCAGAGACAGATTTCTTGGTTAGAAAACTGATCACAGATTGGCTGTCAGTATAGAGATGTGAGATGACATTGCATGTGCTGCCTGCCTGGGTTTGTAGCCAGGTGAGCATGTGCTGCAGGGAACGAGCATGCAATGCAGCAGACACCACAGCACGACATTCAGCTGAGTTGCTGCTGCCAGGTTTTCTGCGGTGTAGCCTGCTGTACCAGGAAGTGAGGGACATGTAATCTGACCTGTTGGTGAGAAAAAACAGCCCTGATTCCCGTGCCCCCATCTGATTGATTGTTCTGCTCTCCATGGAGCTGTCCATGACACATTGGATGTGGATGTCTTCCATCAGATTCAGGCCATGGAGGATGAGGGGGGGACAGTCATTGACCAACTTCCTGATGTGACTGCATTTGATCTTGACTAGAACATCATGGGTGACCCTGCTGATGACAGCTAAGGGAGCCCCACAGATGGCTGACCACCACCCCAGTTTGCCCTGAACAGTGGCACACATATGTAAGGGGAGGTAGTTGTCCTGCAGCAGATCTAGACAATCTTGGATATATTCTGCAGGAGGGGAGAGAGAGCAGACCCACTGATCTGGCTGCCTATGCAGCTGCAACATGATGCCACAGAACTGGATGGGGGTTGTGCTCAATTCCACCTGTTTGCCAATCTCATATGATTCCTGGACCTGCTGAATAAAGGTTTCCACCTCAGCTCTAGGCCCACAAATGAGTTGGTCATCTCCATGCCACACAAAGAACAGCAGTCCAGAGGGGGTGGGTACAACAAAAAAGCATGGGTCCAGGTCATCATACGTGGCCTTGAGCTTTTTGAATACTTCCTCTGCTGAGTCTCTGAAAATTTTTGGGGCACTGACAAGCCCTTCCACCCCAATGTTGATGATAAGGTGGGGCTCATCAATATAAGGTTTCCACACAGCTGGGGTGTCTACCACGTACACCTTCCCTTTCCACACAGATTCAGCCTTTTCTGGGTCCCCCCTGAGGAAGGCCCTTTTAATATCAGTGGCTTTGCAGACATAGTCTTGGCCTGCATTGAGGTTGTGGAGGAAGAGGGAGAGCATGATCCTGAGTGAGGTTTGTTGCAGCCCAGGTGTGTATGTTTCCCCTTTTGGCAGTGTGGAGGTCCCCTTTAATTCTGTGACACATGGTCTGGCATGGAAGATTGGGGAGCCCACTTTTTGTGGTTTTTGTTTGAGAACAAATTTTAATCTGAGCTTTTTGGCTCCCTCTGGCACGTCCCATGAAGGGGTGACAGGCGGTTTGTATTGAGGGTTTTTGGGGTTGGGCAGGACCCATTCCTGCCTGGCTTGGTGGACAATGGCCATCAGCCACTTGGTAAACCCTTTTTGTGTTTTGCATTCTTGTATGACGTGGGAGATTTGGTGGGGTGAGTGCATGGCTATGTCCCACTTACCCAGCCCAAAGGCTGAGGGATGGAGGAACTGGCTGTGCACTAACTTGTCCAGATCAGGGATCTCCCCTGGTGCATACTGAGTGTTGACTGCCTTGATGACAGCATCCATACCAGGGACAATACTGGAGAGAGGGATTTTAAAGTGGTCCAGAGGAACTGCACCCACCCCTGTGACACTGAGCTCATTAGCTGAGATAAGCACCCCAGGATAGGATACAAAAGGTTCCCCCAACAAGGTGTTACCAGAGTACCCCTCCACCACCTGGAAGGGTGTCTGAATACCAAGTATAGGGAGCATCACTTGTCCCACTACATCCAGTGAGCTTTGGCCTGAGAAATCCTGCACCCGTGCCCAAAATGAAGGTGCAATCTCAAGACCAGGGATGGCTTGTGCACTGATCACACTGACCTGTGCCTGAGTGTCTATTGCCAGGGTCCAGGGGTCCTGACTAGTGCACACAGCTGAGACTTTTGCCAACCCTGCGGCCACAGCAGCTTGTTGCTTATGTGACCTGTGTAATGCTTGCAAGGCGACTGCCAATCTTGACCTCAGAGCGGGAGGGTTGGCAGACAATTTGGTGCCTTGGGGCTGAGCTAATGCTTCCAACCCAGCTACCTCGTGCCTGGTTAAGCAATCCCCAGGTTGTGAAGTGGGCCTGGCTTCACTGAGGGTGGAAGGGTTCACAGAGGGTGCTGTGGTGCTGTCAACAGCAGTAATTGGTGGCTCAGAGCTACTGCTGGGCATGCTGGAGTTGCCAGATAGAAGTAGTGAGTCCATGCTTAAAGACTCTTCCCCAGGCACGTCTGCCATGGGAGAATAATACTTCTTAATTCTATGACAGCTCACCCTGTGACGCTTCCCATTGATATTGTGCTTGACCTCCACGGTCTTGCTGTTTTTGGTAAATCCACGGATGGTAACTGGACCTAGCCAAGTTCCAACCTTACCAAAGCTGTTTTCCTTGTAATAGAGAACTTGATCACCTTTTTGGAATACTGGCCTGGAATGGGTTTTATCTTTTTCTGCCAGTTTTGCTGAGGTTTGTGCACGTGCAGTGTTGTACAGTGCTATCACCTCTGGGGGATATACACCTGCCTGCAGGCCTGCTGGGATTACTTCACCCCACGTGGCATGCAAGACAGGTCTCATGTTTAGGGTTGTGCACATTTCATGACACCAGAGTGCCCTGTCACAATAGACCCCTGAAGTAGCATCCTTGGAAGGATTTTTGGCTAGTAGGGTTTTGACAGATCTGATGGTTCTTTCAATGACCCCCTGACCCTCATGATCTTCCAGCCCAGCAATCTCTATTGCTTCACACCCTTCCAGGTCAGTCAGACAAGAAAATTGTTGATCAAGCAAAATTCTGTCAACTGGGTAGAATCTGGGTAAAGCAATCATGAGTGCAACACGTAGCTGCCCTGCAGACATGCCAGGTAGGGGTTCCATTACTGTGAACCTGGACCATGAGTCTTTTAGGATCAGGTAGGGTTGGACATCTTTGTTGATGTGCATCACATCCCCCACTATCATGCCCCTATTGGTGGAAGGAGTTGCAGTATGCCATTTTTGAGGTTTGGGGCTATTGAACTGACATTCTTGACAGTGTTGTCTAGCCAGTTTTACTGCATTCCTGAGTTGTTTTCCCATGCTACTACCCCCCAGCCGTCTGGCCAGTTCCTCAGCCACTGTTTCATGACCCATGGCTAGGTGCAGCTGATGAGCAAGCTCCTTGATATCTATGGAGTTGTCAACAGTAGGGGTTAGTGCTTTTATGTAAGGTTCCAGAACAGGGTGTTGGGAGGACAGTAAGGTTGCTGCCTCAAAATCAATTATGCCCTGGTTGCCATCCCCAATGGTAATGAGATCATCATCCTCAGAGTACATAAGGTGAGTGAACTCACATTGATTTGGGTAGCGAGGCCTGTTGCAACGGCTGCCTGGAGGCCCCAGGGGATGACGTGCGTGCCAGCAGCCCGGGCAGAGATCCACCCCGTTGGCCAGGGAGTCGTTGTTGGGGCAGTTGTGCCGTGCGTGCCCTCGTTGGAAGCACCTCAGGCACCTTATGGACCCCCCAGGGTTGCCAGGCTGGTTGTTGTTGTGTTGTTGTTGTTGTTGTTTCCCTGCTGGGACCGGTTCTGGCCCTGCTGGGACCTGTTGTTGTTGTTGTTTTGGCCCTGTTGGGACCTGTTGTTATTGTTGCCCTGCTGGGACCTGTTGTTGTTGTTGTTGTTGTTGTTGTTGGGGTTGCCATGCAGGGGCACACGGTGCCACGTGTTGCCACGCCCCTGAGAGCCACTGCCCCCTTGGTGGGAGGACTTGTGGGTCTTGGGTGCCCCCCCTGGCTGGCCTGCCCCTTGCGTTTGTGGCCTTGGACACCCTGGACCTTGGGGTCCTGGGCCTGGTTGTTGCCAGTACCCAGGGGGTCCACTGCCTCCTCGATATAGAGCATGGCAGCTCTGAAGTTGTCCCAGAGGGACTTGAGGCCTGTAAGCAGGGTAGCCAGGACAGAAGGTTGCAAATTAGCTTTTGTTAGCCAGGTGTGGATGAGATACCTTGGTTGGAGCTTGAGAAGCTCAAGGTCTTTCTCAATCATTACCCTGTATGTTTTTGCATCCCCAGAGAGGTTATTCTTGTTCACCTTATATGCAGCAAGCCAGTTGAAACGTTCTACTGCTTCCATGTGGTTATTGGTAAGCACTAGCTGTTTCAGATCAGTGATAAAGGTAGGCCACTGTTCAATGGCTGCTTCAGGTGTCAGGGTACGTTCCTGATAGGTTTGAATCAATGCTCTGATTGCAGGAGATGATTGATGGAATGTGGAGGAGGCCCTGAGAGCCTTAAACTGATGTCTAAGGTTAAGACCTTCCATCCCATACTCCAAAGCAAAAACAAATTGCTTAGCTTGTTCAACAGTGTGACCCTCAGGCAAGCCAGCAATATTGATTTTGGATTCCTTTTTATGAGGGTTAAACACACCTGTGAGAGGGGGGTTGGCCCTCAAGAAGCTGTCGGTTGCTTGTTGCAGGCGGGTGGGGTCCAGGTTGATGGTCCCCCGCTCATACCGCGACATCAGGGCGCGCAGGCCCTCGACAGTTTGCAGCTGGTTAGCTGTTAACTGCTGATCTTGCAACGAGGCCAGCTGGGCCTGGAGAATGGCGAGCTGTTCCAGGACATCCCCGCTCCTTGGGGGGGCCTCAGCAGGCCTGTTGGGTGCCTGTGGCACCTCTGCACCTCCCCCCAGGGCCTCCTGGGGTCCTGGCCACCCCCCCTGGTTTGGGAGGGGGCCCCAACCCACAGGGCGAACCTGGGGTGGTGGGGGAGGGGGAGGGGGGTCATGGTGGCCCTGGGGGAGCCCGGGGGTGTCCGGGTAACCCCACTGGGTCCAGCCCCATCGGTGGAGGGGCGGGCAGGGGTGTCTGCCTCTGCTCTCCTCCTGGCCTCCTCCCGCATGAGACGCTTCATCTCCTTGCGTACCTCATGCTCCCGGAGGGCTGCCTGAAAAGCAGCCTCATCCTCGGGTATGTCAGGGAGTGGTTCTCCCATGATCATAGCAGGCCGGACTGGACAGTCCGCCTCTTTGCCCTTCCTCGCGCCCAGGGCCAGCAGTCCCTCCTTGTACTGCAGGGGTTGGGGGGGAGAGGGTTTCTTGCTGGTGGTTTCCAGCGGGGGGGCTTCTTCAGCTACCACCCCATGTTTGGCCAAGATGGCCTCCGTGACCCTGGCTTGGGTGATGGAGGACATGGTTTTAAAGTGTGCTGACCGAGCAAGCTCGGCCAGGTCTTGACTGTCCGCATAGTCCATGGGATAGTCAGCATTTTTTAAGAGGTCACGTAACCGCTGGGTGGCCTCGCGGTACGCGTCCGCCATCGCCTGGTGGGTAGCCAGGCGACGGGCGGCTTCCTCTTCATATTCTTGCCGCTTAGCGGCGAGCCGAAAAGCCGCCTCTCGGCGGACCTCTCGGTCCCGCTGCCGCTCTCGGCGTTCTTCATTTGCCACCAGCGCGGCCTGCTCGACCGCCAGGAGCGCTGGGGTAAGATTGATCTCAGTCTCCCCATCGGGGAGACTGGCAGTGTCGGATACCTCATCGTCGGACATTGGTTGTCCGGCGATGGGTTCCACAGGTTTTCGCACCACCCGTGCGAGTTTAATACTCTCCATGTCCTTCTTCTTGCGAAGAAGGGACGCAGAGGGTCGCCCAAACGTTAGCTCAATGTGGTTATGTCCCTGGGCGAAAGGGACATTAAGGTTTGATGTGGCGGGACGAAAGGTAATCGTCCCGTCCGGTGCCACCGAGGCCGTCTGACGGGGCATACGCTCCCGAAGAGATGGCAACGTGGGGCCGGACTGTGGAGCCTCAGTGGGGTTTACCACCGAGGTCTCCGCAGCCATGGCCGCGCCAGCCGTGGTTGCGGCTGGGGCGGCCGCCGGAGTCGAGGGTAAGCCGGTCTCCCCGGGGGGAGCCGTCTCGGCCTCCGGCCTCGCAGGGGAGGGGGGTAGGTCGGTCGGCTTTGCAGCCGCCGTCCCCTCGTCCTGGCAACCATTGTGAGTCTTTTTGTTCTTTTTCTTTTTCTTGGAAATGGCCGCATCGCCAGCCGGCTTCTTGTTGTTGTCTCTGGGCATCCGCCGATCCTGCCCATCATCATCCTCGTTGTAGGTAAGCTTCTTAGCGACATTCTTGTTCGTGATAGCCATGGTAGCAAATAAAATTCAAGTTAGAATGCGGTGGGATATATTGCTTGAGAACACTGAAGGCTTGGAGCAATGAATTGCTTGCTTCATTAGAAAATAGGTTTACCCTTTATCAACGTTCCTCTCACCGGCTGCGCCGCCAGTGACCGTTGGGTGCAGACCGTTGGCCCGAGGCCGCACGATGACAGGTAGCTGCCTAGTCACTGCATCGTGCGATCACAAATCAATGCACGCTGCAGTACGGTCCCTATCTAGGATACTCTAGTACCGTCCAATGACAGGACACTACGTATACTGGGTACTGACATCTGTCACGTACCTCAGTACCCAAAGTACCTATCTAGGGAAACGTATGCGACTCGACTAGCATCCCTATCTGCATAGCCCACGTGGTATTTATATTCACATACCAACGTGGGTTTACAAGGCTTATTCATACGTTGTATTCACAATGCCTTTGAGACTTAGTCTACAGCAAAGCATGGAGACTAACTCCACCCTTGGGGAGGCCTACGCACATGCTCAGGACGCGGAGGCGGCCCAGTGCATGTGCATCGAGATGCCAAGGCCTGCCAAGCTCGCAACCAGGGCAAGGACATGTGGTACCACCTCGACCGGCTCGGCGGCCCGCGGCAGCGCACCCCGGTGGAGCACACGGGGGACGGCACGGCGCCGGTCAGCCTTGACCGCTGGTTGGCCCACAATGTTTCCTTGACAGGTAAGGCCCGCGCCCCTCCCCAGCCCGCCGCTTCACCCCGAGACGGCCGCCCGTCTAGGTCACTGTTGCCAGACCCCCGCCGCCGCCTGCGCCCCCCTCCTTGGCCGCGTACTACCAAGTCCCCGCCTTGTGCACAGGATCGAGGGCTGCCTCGCCACCGACGGCGCTGTCCCCCCCTTCACTTTGAAGGAATTGGACGGCGCCCTTGCTCGCCTGCGGTACGACGCGGTGGTCGGTGCCGACCGGCTTTCGGTTGAGTTGCTGAAGACCCCTGACCTTGCGGCGAGGGAGTTTCTGCTGGCGTTCTGCAACCGTGTCCTGCGGCTCTGATGAGCCTCCGCCCGGCCTGCTGAGTGGCAGACGGCAATCCGAGTCATGCTGTACAAGAAGGGCTCTGCTGCTAACCCCGGTAACTATCGGGGTGTCTGCCTCCAGAGCGCCGCGCTGAAGGTCTTCATGCGCATGATGCTGCATGCACCGGCTCCGCGCCACGCTCGATCGACCCACACGTACCTGGGTGAGTCTCAGAAGGGTTTCCGTCGTGGTCGTAACACTGTCATGGCTGTGTTTGTCATCGCGCGCCGGTTGATGGAGTTAAAGAAACTGTGACTGAACTGTGGTTCAGCCTGCACTGATTAATATCTACAGAGGAAGTAGTTATATTAATCAATAGGTTTACGTTGCTGGTTATTATGGCTACCAGCACAGAATGCACGAGCCGGCACGTACGTGAGAACCGTCGCCAAAGGTGCGAGGACACAGGTGCAGGGAAAGTGGTGCTACCAAGTGGCAGCGTCCTGCTCGTTATACACTAATTAATTGTGACGCAGTCACATCCAGATGACTGATAGGACAGATCATCTCACAATATTGCTGTCCTTCACTCTGGACCAGCAGATCTCGACTCGTTATCCATAAATAGTCACATCAGTGTCCTGTCGCACAAGTCCTGTCACTATTTGTTACGTCTAATCAATAGCATTGAATAGACCGCAGTGTCGGAGACTAAATGTCCTATCGTACACTGTGACAAGACGTCGTATGCCACGCGTCACTTGAAGAACCACCGTAGAATCACCGAATCCAAGTAGAATGTAGTAGAACAGTATCTTGCTCATATCTCGAGCAATACTCATCAGAATGAACCCGGTTCTGGATTGTAGTAACCGGAAGTAGAATCTCTACAAGCCAAGTAGCTTAGTAGAATAATATTGCTTGCCATGCAATATTAACTCCAGCCCTTTCTTCTCTTTTAGAGCTTGGACGTAACAGCCATATTAACTCCAGCCCTTTCTTTCTTTTAGAGCTGTTAGGCTTGGCAACACATATATAGAACAACATGCATAGCACTTGACATCCCTCCCAGCTCTCTGTAGTCTCTGCTCGGGATTAATCAGCAAGCACCAAATCACAACACATCTCAGCCATGACGAATTACAATGAATTCCCTATCCACTGGAAGTAGAAAGCCAAGTGTTTGGAGTAGCAGCTTGTGGCTAACCAGAATAATGACCAAAATGGAATCATCACCATAATGGCTCCTGATTGGAACCCCACAAGTTACCCACAAGACCTTATCAGGTAGACATTGATAGTTATCAGAACTGGCGCCCACCATGGACTGAGAAATAGCACATCACAAAATATATTAAGCACATGACAAACTACCTTCCTCTGTCTGGGACAAAACTAGGGGGACCTGTCGCCACCTCACCAGCAAGGACACTGCAAGGTTGATGGGTCAGCCAATCCGGGAAAATCCGCCTATAAGCAGCCCCAGGGAATCGAACCCTGCCCTATAAAATCCCTTTGGTTGAGACAAACCTCAAGCTGAGGACAAACCCCCAACCAACACCATGCTCCATGACTGAGCATTACATAGAATACAGTATTATACACATATGTACACAGAGCATTACTGCCCTCAGAGCATCACAGCTCTCAGCATAACAGAGCCCAGCTCTATGTAAGCTCTTCTCACCCAACAGTCACCAAACTTAAAGCTCCAACTGGAATTGCTCAACTCACACAGAGGAGATCATCAGCTTGTAAAGAAGCTTATATTGCTCAGCAGACTTGTGAGGCAACTTGGTCAAGGCATCAGCAGGATTCTCAGAACCTGGAAGATGTTGAATATCCACCAGACCTGCCAACTCCTTCAACAGGAGATAATCCAGATCTCTGCTTCTGGCCAGTTGCTTGTGCACAAACTGGACCGATGCCCATGTTATCTGACAGGATCAAGGTCTCCAGCTGAAGAGTATGAGGAGTCACTGAAGCCATAGCTAGCAACAGCTCCTTGATGTACAAACTGGACTGAATCCCTTCACAAATGGCTCTGCACTCAGAGACATCTGAACTCAGAGCAACCCTTCTTTGAAGACGACTGTACCAGGCCACAAGTCTAGGCCTATGTTGCTGAAGCACAAACAAGCCAGCTGACCTAGCTGCCTCTGACCTTAGAAACTTGCCTGCTATCCATGGAGCTATCAACATAGATATCCAAGGAAAATGGCAAAGACAATTAAATCAATCCCAGCTAAAGTAATACCAGGAGACTTGTTAACATGTGCAATAATCTGGGAAGGCTCCTCCAGAATTAGCACATCATCAGGGGATCTGCTATGGACCATCATGTCAGGCCCACAAATGCTGCCATACCAGGCCAACTTGCCTTTCAGCTCAGGTGCAATGGATGACGTCATGACCTCTGGAACAGATTGAAGAATGGTACTCTTGTAGTCATTGCCCGCCTGCAGCTTAATCAGCCACTGACTCCCCTCCTGAACCAATGTAGCCTGCATTCCACAGAACGTGACAGCCTCTCCAGGCTTCTGCCACAATTCTTTTCCCAAAGGAAATGCATCATTAATGATGGGCACAAACTGACTCAACCACTTAGTGGGAGCAATCAAGTGCAAGTCATCACCATGCAGGCTAGCATACACAGGTAAATCATGCCACCTACCCAGCAATAAACATGGGTCCACAGATGACACCTTCAACCCACAGTGTTTAGTCAAGAAGTCTTCCAGGGTAAGCCTCCAAATGATGGGACTGGACCTGAGACCTTCTAGACCCTTCAGAATCAGCAGGTAGCTAGACTGGAGCTCTGCCTGCCAGGCTACAGGAACTGGCACATGAAATGGAGTTTCACAATGCCACACCTGCTGAGCCACACTGGGATCACCCTTCAGAAATGCTCTCTTGAAATCTAGCAGAACTGAAGACACATCAGCACCCTGGTTCAGCATACCGACATACAGACATAATAAAATACGCCATGTATCATGTAGCATCCCAGGTGTATACAACTCCTCGCCCAGAAGATCCCCAGTACCACGGTATTCATTGAGAACTGGACGCAAATAGACACCCCCTCCACCTCCTTCCGCTTGATGACGAATCTGAGCTTCAACCGTGTACTGTATGGGGGAACTTCATTCACAGGCTGACAGCAGTCAAACTACAACCACTCCTCTAGGGCCTTGGCAAATGCTAGCCTCCAGGCCTCAAACATCATAGGAGAACTCATTTCCTGGACAAGCTGATCATAGCTAAGAGGAGAATGAGCAGCCAGTGATCTCTTAGTAATACCAACAATACTGCTAGGATGAAGAGCAGCTGGCATCACAAGACTGGAAGCCACAGGAATCTGATCCTCAGTCCACTGCACATTCTTGATCGCTTTCACAGAATTAAATACACTGGCAAGGGAGGTTTTAAAGTTGACCAAGGGTATGCTACCCCAGCCAAACTTTCTCAGCTTATCAGATGCCACAACAATTCTAGGAGAGCTCAGAAAATTTTGACCCAAAATGATAGGGCCATCATAATCTTCAAGCGCAAGAAATGTGAAATTCTCACCCATGAATGAAGGGTACCAGCACCTCTCCCAATACCATAATGTGTGTCCTGCCACTAAAGTCAGACACCCAAGCACAACTAGGCGAAAGCACCTGCCGTTGACCTGTATGTTGAGATCCCATAACAGAAACCTCAGCATTGGTATCTACCTCTAGGACAGCATCCTCGGACTCCTCCAACTGGCTGAGCTTGGACACCCGAGGTCCTTGCTTGGCTTTTTGCATAGCCAGCACCACATCTTTCAGGCCCACACCTCTATGCTTAGTGAGGCTAGAGGGGACCACATCTGCCTGTCCTAAGGATGGAAAGTTAACCGATCCAGGGGTCTGGCCAGGACTTACCCGGGGATTACTTCCAGCTTGAACGTGATGATCAGGGATGACGTCATGACCAACTGGCAAGGTTGTCACATCAGGAGCTACTGCCTCTGCTTCAGCACCCCTTAGACGTACATATGACCACGACAGACGGTGCACATTCTGGGGAGGATCCTCCATCTTCACCCAGCACTTGTGCCCAGCTAGTTCCACCCTGGTCACTACTCCAGGGTGCCAGCTACCACGCTTGCCTGCAAGCTTGGGCTCTTTCCACACAATTACCCTCTGGCCAACAACAGGTTTCAGAACACTCCAGCCCTTGTCTTTCTGCCTCAACTTGGCAAACTTGAACATAAGGCTATCTTTCCAGGCTTGCTCAACCTCAGTAGGGAGCTCCCGAAGATGCAATGATAATGGAGTCACAGGGACCTCTCCAACATACATGGATGCCCTGACATTCAATCTGTCCTCAACTGACCTTAACCAGGCCGTCTTGATAATAGCTGGAACCAATCTTGGAATCTTCTTCTCCGTCAGCAGAATAGTCTTGAGTTCTCTGATTGTCCTCTCCACCACGCCTTGACTGCCATGGGACTCCCTGTGTACAACAAATAACTCAGGGAGGTCTTCATTCCCCATGCAGCACTCAAATTCTAAATCACACTGCAGCTGGATCACTGGTTTCATTCTGGATCTGATAGCCTGGAGCCCAGCCACCAAACATGGCTTAGACTTGTCTTGCAACAGCTCCAGCACCTTGTACTTGGTATATCTGTCAACACCAACCAACAAAATCAGTTTCCTGATTTCTTGGATATCACATTGTACATATCCAGGCTGCAACACAGGTTGTCTGACATGAGACTTCTTAGGCTTGGGAGCAACCAGCCTACAGGAACAAGCCTCAGCAACCTGTTTTACTGCATTAAACAAAGATGTCCCTCCCAGCCTCCTTGCAAACTGGAGTGCCTGGGCAGCATGACCAAACATGTGATGCAATCTCAATGCAATGTTTGACACAAGAGACATTTTATTAAATACAGGTGAGGTGCTTGGAACAGCACTCTCACTTACAACCATGCTCCCCATTGCATCATTCAGGCCATCAGCCTCATCCTCCTCCTCTAAAGGAGCCTCCTGCCCTACATAAGGCAGGACTTCCACGCTCCAACATTGAAGGAGTACGCAAACTACCTCCAATTAGAGCCATGTGGGAACGTTGTTGCCTTGTGGTAACTGCTTTCACCACGGTGACGTGGGAAGACCCAGTCACTACCCCATTGTGTTCTTCCTCCATGGATCATGGATGCACCCTCAACCTGTGCAGGGAGACTCTCAACCTCAAGTGGGAGACTCTCAACCTGTGCAGGGAGCAAATCAACTTCATCCAGAGTAATGGGGGGGTCACTCTTAGCCCCCTAGCTCCCTGGCGGACCCTAGCAAGCCCAGGGAAGGCTGAGCCTGTCAGGTTGGGTTGCTATACCCACCTTGGCCCCTTTGCTTACGCCATGCAGCGAGGGCAGTCCTTACGGATGTGGCTCTGCTGGTGGCAGAAATAACATGTGATACGAGGTGTCCCCACCCCAGGTGGTCCCCGCTGGGACCCCACCCTGTTGAAATCAAATCTGGGACGCTGAGCCGCTGGCTGCTCCTGGGAAGGACCTCCACGACGCTTGAAGCCACTGAAGCCATTGGCCTGGAAGCCCCCACGCTTGGAAGGCCCTGACCTTGGTGGGCCATAACCGTTGGAGGGCTGCCCCCCCCATTGGTTGCCCTTGACCTTGGGAACACTGACCCCTGCTGCGGCTGCCACCTCCACCTTGTCCTTCTCCTTCTGCTTCTCCCTGGCCTTGTCTGCCTCCTTCTTGCCTCCCACATACTTGCCCCTGAAATAATCCTTGATCTTGGCCACCATAGCAGCCCAGGTGGTGCATGTACGCATGTGCATCTGCAGGTTATCCAAGGTGACCTCATCCAATCCCAGGCTACCTAGGAAATCATCCATGGCAATCTCATCTGACACTACATACCCCTTGCCAGCACAATTGTGCCTCAGCTCCTGAAAATCCTCAAATGCCTGCAGAATCAGGCCCTCAGCCTAGCTTGAAATCAATGTACTCCTTCTTCCAAAAGGACCCATCACTAGCCCTCTTATCATCTAGGAACACCTCAAACTCAGCTATAAAAACATCCCAGGAATCTCCGTCCTCAAACTTGTCATTTACATACTTCTGCACCCTCTTGGGACACTTAAGAAGGTACTGAGACATACACAGCACCTGCAGAGGATTGTTACCATTATTGTCCATGTTCCCAAGAAAAGTCCTTATTTTAGGACCAGTTTGAATTAAAAAATATATGTGCAAACATCAAATTTTGACCCTGGCATTTTTACCACTGACAGATAACACACTTTTTGAATTTTGGACAAAAACCTGGGTTCAAATAATTACATTTAGTGCCTGAATGGACCCTGGCCCATGGCAGGCCTCAAACCGCGAATTTGGTCAAAATGAGAATTTAGGACCAATAGGACCAATTAGTGTCAACGCATGACCATGCTATCCACACGGTCCCTTGAGCATCTTACGAGCGCTAGGGGACCCTACGAGGCCTTGGGATGGCGGGGCAGCGTATAACAAGGCCATACCCTGCTGTGGCTGCCTCTGTATATACGCGTGCTTAACGGTGTCACAGATGGTGCAGGTAATCATTGCAATATACGGTTGCATGGTTGCTGAGGTTGCCCGGCTTGAACATGGCCCACCCCTTGCGGTAAACTTTCTCTAAGCATATGCCAAACCTTCTTTGACATCACGGACATGCTGGCCACCACCCAGCGATGAAAAAACATTGCATTTGCATTGCAACTAACACATGAATGCAGCCAAATCAAGTTACAGAACAACGTTGTGCTAACATGCAACGCTTTGTGAGCGAATTCAGGGTGCATGTAACACGTAAACCATATTGTATATACTGTCTGAGAACACCCTGAACGACTGCAGGCCATAGGACCATGGTTTATAACTAACACATGAGTAAAACTGCTCTTACGCATGTGTGTTTTAGCTGCAGCGGACGACGAAGATAGAGACGTAAAAAATTGTATGACGTAAACCAACTATGTGTGACAGTTATGTGCACAGAGAGCGTCCCCTCTTTTTAGGCATAGCTTACTGACTCAAAACACCACGACAGCGTTGCCAGTTACACTCATGATCTAGGGCACCCCGGCACGTACCTGCTACTTACGTCGCCTCATTCCAGATGGTTGCAAAAAAGTCGCTGAAATCCGCAGCGAGGTCAGCTTTCCGAGAGCTGAGCGCACCAAAGCTGGCCAACCGGTTCGAAAATGATATAAACCACGCTTGTGCTGCGTTCTAGGTCCAAGAAATACCGAAAGTGAAGACCTATAAGGTGCGCTCGCTGCCCAGCCTGAACGTCCCTAAAACATGGTCGACAATGGAAATCGGGCAAGAATATCACGGCCCAGGCGCTCCCATGTCAAATACTCCTTTTATAAACTCCAGACTATAATCAAAATCGTCCACAAAAATTTCCTGGCTTGATTCGCACCACCATTGCTAATACACTAATATGTTTGTGCCAAAATCGACCCTCCGCGAGCAGGCGATCTGCGACCCATTTGTGTTGTGCCGCTGTGCTACAGCGCTACACATAAAAACTTGCGCAGAAAATTTCACAGCCTTTAAGCATAACTAAAGACCTTTCGTTTTTGCTACTGGGCGCTCGAAATGATAAACGCACGTGAAAACGCCGGCCACGATTGTCAGGTCGCCATATCCACCTCAGATCATTCCCGCACCCACTTTTTCGCTCCAAAATCGGTTATATTTTTGGTCGAGGTACCTACTTTCCCGCCATTATACCCGGTACCCGGGTACGGAATCCGGGTACCATGTGCCGGTACCACGGGTCGGGTACATCATGCCGGGTACGGTCCACATGGGGTACGGTCCATATAGTGACCCCCCCCCCCCCGGTACCTCGGTTATAGTAAATTGGTCCTAAATTTAGGACAAAGTCCTAAATTAAGGACCGTGGGAGGCTTAACATTATACAAGCCCTTATATCCCTTAAGGTGCCTACTAGTGATATCCTTATCCTTAACAGTCCAGTGCTCCTTGAGACTGGGACGCTGGTTAAGAATAGCAAAGCCCTCCTGGGCCTTGGCTCTGCGGGGCTGCTCTGCTGCTGCTGCTGCTGCCGCTGGACGATTACAATTCTGACCCCGCAGCCCCCGTTCGCCGGGTATCTCGCCGTCTTCCAAACCCTGCATGGTTGCTGCGACTGCCGACGACAACTGCCGATGCCGATGCCGAAGAAAGAATACAGCTGGGGAATTAATACATTAATCCTGGAACCAAGAAAATTTTTTTCCTGAATTAATTCACTGTTAATTATAACAGAAAATTTAATCCAGCCGCATATCGTCGCGCGGATGCTGCAATGCGTTATCCAAAATCTGCTGCACAATACCCGGATATAAATCAGGAAGCCCCTCGCTATTTTCGCCTGGCTCCTCAGCGTTTGATTGCCGCTGGATCGAAGCAGCAACGTTTATGATACCGTCGACTGACGACGCCCACTCGACGTTGCGAATCGGAACAGCGACAGCCGGAAGAGTCGCCGAAATTTCAGACCACGCTGTCGCCAACGCCAGAACACCCAAGCCGTAGGTGCGAAGCGCCGAAATTACTTGAGCTTGTTCTTCTGATCCCGACGCTGCAAGCCTTCGGAAAATATGGGAATTTTCCGACAGGATTTCCAAATCTTGAGCAAGGTTGTCGACGAACTGATGCAGATCGTTAGAAACCGGCGGCCTGCTGACGAGCGCTTGAGACAGCGAAGGTTGAGCAGCACGCGAATGCAGCTCAGCAGTAGATGCCGTACGTTGAACGTTGAAATTGAAGCCTGAAGACGACGGAGCCGACGCACGCTCGGGAGATGGCTCACGATATTCACGCGTGTTTTCCATATAATGGAAAACACCGTAAAATTTGCCGACACCAGAAATCAATGCCGTAATCAGTAGATTACGAACTCGATTGTAATTCGAGTTAAAGAAACTGTGACTGAACTGTGGTTCAGCCTGCACTGATTAATATCTACAGAGGAAGTAGTTATATTAATCAATAGGTTTACGTTGCTGGTTATGGCTACCAGCACAGAATGCACGAGGCACGTGAGAACCGTCGCCAAAGGTGCGAGGACACAGGTGCAGGGAAAGTGGTGCTACCAAGTGGCAGCGTCCTGCTCGTTATACACTAATTAATTGTGACGCAGTCACATCCAGATGACTGATAGGACAGATCATCTCACAACAATATTGCTGTCCTTCACTCTGGACCAGCAGATCTCGACTCGTTATCCATAAATAGTCACATCAGTGTCCTGTCGCACAAGTCCTGTCACTATTTGTTACGTCTAATCAATAGCATTGAATAGACCGCAGTGTCGGAGACTAAATGTCCTATCGTACACTGTGTCAACAAGACGTCGTATGCCACGCGTCACTTGAAGAACCACCGTAGAATCACCGAATCCAAGTAGAATGTAGTAGAACAGTATCTTGCTCATATCTCGAGCAATACTCATCAGAATGAACCCGGTTCTGGATTGTAGTAACCGGAAGTAGAATCTCTACAAGCCAAGTAGCTTAGTAGAATAATATTGCTTGCCAGGCAATATTAACTGATGGAGGAGGTGCGTCGCCTTTGCCCTGACAGTTTGCCGCTAGTCTTCATTTTTGTTGACTATATCAAGGCCTTTGACACGGTCCTCTGGGACTCAGGCTCTTTGGGCCATCCTAGCTCTGGATCGGGTACCACCAGCGTTTATTGCTGCCATTCGTCGACTGTATGAGGGCTCACAGGCAGTAGTGCGGACTGCGGAAGGCACCACCCCACCATAATTCCCCCTTCACCACAGGGTGTGGCAACTAGGTTGTGTCCTGTCCCCATGCATATCTGTTCAGACATTATTGTCGTGGATCACGTCATGCGCCGGGCACGTGCGCTAGCTCTTTACTGCTTTTAAGGGGTTCGAGCCTGGCTTGGACATCCTTAACGAGCGCGAGCATGGCGGGGTTAGCACTGGCTACCGCCTGGCCGACCTGATTTCTGCGATTACGACACCACGGCCCTCAATCGATCCCTCATCACGCGCCCCGAGCACATTCAGACCAGTGGCTGGACTGTCTGGGCTTGGAGGCGCGGGCGGTGGGGTTGGAGATTAGTGTCAAAACTGAGGCTATGGTGATTGGGGCTTCCAGTAGCCCGCCGCTACCACGGCTGCTAGACGGGACGGAGGTCCCGTTTCGTGATCGCTGCATGGGGAGCATGCTTCCTGACACCGCCGCCGATTTGGACATCCGCATCGCGGCCTGGCCTGGGCTCGGCACCGTTCGCCCAAAACCTACTGGCAATCGAAGGTCCTCGGCGAGCACCGCAAGTGCATGCATGCTCCTCAAGGTCCTAGTCCTCACGGTGCTCACTTATGGTGCTGAGGCATGGACGCTCACGGACACGCTGCAGCCAATCCATGGCGGCCAAGCTAAACGGCACGGTAACCAGGATGCTCCGTCAGGCCCTGAATGTAGGGTTTTCCCCGCATAGGTCTTTAGAATCTTTGTACCAGGGCATGCCTTGCATTTTTCGGACGAGATTAGACAGCGTAGGATAGCATTCGTAGGACATCTTGCTCGCACCAGCAGTTGAGTAACTCTAGAGCCCTAGGATCTGGCTCTAAGTTCCCCATGTCCGTCCGCACGCCTTCCGCTAGCGTCCGCTAAGCCGCCGGCTATAATCCGGCGGTCCGATGCGGTCGACCGGTCTAAGGGCGGCGCCTAGGGCCGGCGCCACCTAGGCCCCAGTCCGGGGCCTTATCCGGGTCGGTACGGACAGCTAGCTTGTCCCACGGTTACGGCTAACCGGATAGGGTTTGCTGGCTAAGACATAAACCAGTGGTGGGCCAGCTCCGACAGCAGTTCTCTGTGTTCACCTTATCCCAAGCTCAACGTCACCCATCAAGTTTCGTTTAAGTGGCCAGCCGGAGCGGCTGCTTAGGTTTTAGCGGGCAAGTGTTCGAAGCGCGTCATTGGTGAATTACTGGGGAACTTGGGTTTCCCCGCGAAACTCCAACCGCACGTTCAGATTTCCAAATCTCAAGTAAAGTTCGGCGCAACTTTCTGAACGGGGGCAGTTGACGAGCAGCATTCCTCCGGACGAATGAATTGCGTTCCATACTTGCGCAAAATTTTGAAAGGTGGCTTGCGTGCAGCCCTACTAAAATTTGCGCGGACGTTCAGATTTCCAAATCTCAAGTAAATTTCGGCGGAACTTTCTGAACGGGGGTAGTTGGCGGGCAGCGTTCCTCCAGACGAATGAAATGCGTTCCATACTACCGCAAAATTTTGAAAGGTAGCTTGCGTGCAGCCCTACTAAAATTTGCGCGAAGTGTGGGACTGAAAATTCGTAGCGGAAACTTTTTGGTAGTTGCCGTCACTTCCTCTTGTGCAAACGTGTGGGAGTGAAAATTCCCAACGGAAACGTTTTGGTAGTTGCCGTCACTTCATTTTGCGCGAGTGTTGGGCTGAAAATTCGTAACGGAAACTTTTTGGTAGTTGCCGTCACTTCCTTTGGTTCGACTGAAAATTCGCTGAAATTCGCTGAATTCGTACCGTAGCCTAATTTTTAGTACCTCGAACTGACGGGGCACCTAAAAATTTGCCCACAAGTACACTTGGCAGCGCGCTCACTGGGAAAAATTGTACAGCCGCTCCGGCGGGCCACTTGAACGAATTGTAATGCCGACCGCCATAGCTGAGCCGGTCGGGCTTTAACTTGTATTCATAAAAATCCCGATGGCTTCCGGTACACGGAGCCGCACGGGCGAACACACAGATACGCCAAGTGGCGAGGCCGCAGGGACCGTCCTGCCACGCTTTAGTGCGGACGAGGCCACGAGGTGGATGCAAACCCTCGTGGCGCAACCTGAACTGGCCAAGCAGTTCAAGCATCTGATGCTTGCTGCTGACGATGCACTGAATCGCGGCCCTCTCAAGCAAACGGAGGTGCCCGCGGATCTACCTGCCGACTATACGGCGGACGACGCAGCAGATTTTCTAGCTGCCCTCAAGCGTCTGCGCGATGGACGCGCAGACAAAGATTCGGAGCTGATTGGCAAGTTCCGTGCAGTATTCTGCAGTACAACAAAGCACCCAAACATTGCCAATCTAGTTCGCATTGCGGACGACAACAAACAAACCTGGGAAGTTTTTTACAACGGTCTAGATGCCCACTTGTCGCGGTCTAAGGAAGAGGCCGACGAGCAAGCCTTCAACGACTTCGAGGGCTATGCAGTTAATAAGGCAAATTTGCCCGGGGCTGCACGTGATTTCCAGGTCTTCGTGCACAAGCACAAGCTGCTAGATACTCTCAAGCCCATTTTCCTGTGCAATCGATTTCTCAAGAAATGCGACCTGTCGTCGGATGTGCATCTGACCATAGCGACGGAACTCAAAAAGAAGAGTGCTGTCAGTTTCGACGAGGGCATGCTGTATTTAATCTCATGCTTCAAGAGTGCGCAGTCCAAGCCGGCTGCCTCGGCTGCTCTGCCATCCCTGCGCAAGGTGGATGCCGGCGCGTCTTCTTCTTCAGGCGCAGAGGCTCCAATTACGCGGTCGGAGCTTACGGCCATCCTGAAAAAGGTCGTCGGCCACGGCAACAACGGGGGCCAGCGAGGGCGCAAGCGCGGGCATGGTGGCGACGCCAAGCAGGGTGATCATCCCCCGGCCAAGCGGCAGCAGGGGGCGTCTACTGACCGCAAGCAACGCTGTGAGCGCTGCTTCGGACGTCGCCATGTCCGGGATGACTGCCGAGTTCGCCCGGACCTGGAGCTCGAGGACAACCTTTGCCGCAAGTGCCACGACGTTCTGCGTGGTCACAGCGTGGAGGCGTGCAAGGCCAAGCGCATCGTCGTCCACGGCACACGCGAGGAGTGGGCAGAGCGACGGGCAGCACGAAAGTCAGGTGAGAGCACGCTCGATACCCCTTCTTTTGCTCAATGCGTCACGCTGAACCGGGCCGTCGTAGAGCCTGACGTCGTTCCTAAAAGCAACGTGACTGCATCCTCTGTCTCCTTCCGTGATGTGCTCACGCAATCCGTTGATGCTGCTCTGGCTCTGTCGCGCCAGGATCACGTGCTTCCTGAGCACGGGTCTACAATGCGTGACCTAAGCAATGTGGTGTCTTCTAGGTCGGGTGTGTACAACGCCGAGCGACCAAGCACTACTGCAGCACCCCAGCTAGATACTGGGGCGGTTGGGCCTATGAGGAATGTTGTGACAGTGCAAGAGAATGCTGGGCGGGCAGATGTTCTCGGTACACACCACCCTAGTGTGGATCTTCACATTGGCAAGGTGCTCACACGGGCGGCCTTTCGTGCAGCCTCTGAAGCTGCCCAGTTAGCCAATGTCACTACCCCAGTAGTCACCCCACCTGTTGAGAATCCTGACAATGCCACTGCACCTCAGGCTGTCACCCTGAAACTGTTAGCATACCAGATGCACCGTGCATACGGGCATGAGGCCCAAGCCGAGGTAGAGGGGGCACACATGTTGGGGGCACCTTTATACAACGAGCTGAAGAATGTGCGTGCTCAGTGTCCTGCCTGCATCAAGATCAGGAAGAAGTCGCGTAGGCGGCATGCCAAGACTCCACCCTTGGAGCGAGGGTACCTTGTGGGGGATGTCATGCACATGGAAGGGGGGGACACCTATTTCATAGTCAAGGATAGGTTCAGCAAGGCCACCTACATTGAGCCGCTGCCTCACATGTTGAGGCTGACCTGCACAGGGCTATCAAGATCAGCCTGGCTTTCTTTCATCCCGTAGTGGAGCTCATGCTAGACCAGCAGTTCCGCTGTGTGCAAGGTTTGCCGGGGATGGAGGCCGTGGTCATCGTGGGGCGTGAGGATCACGGCAATATGGGCATGATAGATCGCACTGTAAGCTATGTCAAGACTGTGGCAGCCAAGCGACAGGATAACCCACATGGCAAATCCTACGCGGTCAAGACGGCGTGGTGCAAGGAGCTCATGCATGTGTGCAACCATAGGCACGTGCTTGATGTCAAGGGCTTTGGGCTAGTCACGCCTCGGGGGCTGTCAGCGGGCACCTACTCACCCGAGGTAGTAGAGGCATACCAACAGCATCTACAGGATACCGCCGCCAAGCTGCGGCTCAAGGATGCCACGCTGCCTGATTTGTCTAGCGCTTTTGAGGTCGGGCAGTTGGTCATGTTCCACAAGGAGAGCTCGCCCAGCGGCAAACGGGGCACCATGCAGGGGCCTGGGGCCATCACAAAGTTAGACTGGCCGCTGCGGGTCATAGACATAGAGTGGAATGATCGGGTGTATAGGGTACCATGGGCATCGGTGGCAGGCTATAAGCAAGGGGATAGCATGGAGAGTGAGCTGGCAGCCAACAGGGCACTGGGGTGGGTAGTGAAGGATAATGCGCCTGTCGTAGCATCTGAGGTGGTACCCCACGGGTCGCTCCCAGGGGCAGACACAGCTACACCCCCCCCTCCCCTGGGCCCCAATATGACCCCGTGGATGGGTGGGATGAGGATGGGGTGGGTTTGACGGGACCTAGTGCACGTAGTGACTCACCTCCTGTGCTAGCCACGGATAATGTGGGAGGCCCGCCTAGCGTGGCCTCGCCGGAGGGTCAGGGTCCTGCCCATGCGCCTCGCCCACCTAGGGACCTGGCTTCAACGGTCACGGCCTTGTGGCGTGCTCAGGCGCTTAAAGCGAAAGCTGCATCAGGGGTGGCTCAGGTCAAAACTCTCTCACAGGGGGTCAGGCCGGTTAAGTCAGCCTTGTTTCCTACGTGTAGACCGTGGCAGCTGGTGGCTGTGGACACGCAAGCATCCGTGTCTATTATCTCTCGTCGGGCAGCCACCCTGTATCCAGTGCTAGAGTCGCCGTACAAATCGGTGACCGACTTTGCAGGCACTTCGGCATATCAAGTTACCGGGATGGTGGTGCTGCCGGTGTTGGGCATTGACACGCCGTTTCACGTCGTGGATGGCTACGAGGATGTGGCCTTGCTGGGCGAACCTTTCGTATCATACCCGGGGTTCTCAGTGTCCGCTGACTTGCTGTCAGTCGCGGGGGTGGGCAGCATCCCGCTTCGCGAGTACCACGCTCCATTGGGGGTGGTGGTCGGGCAGCCCGGCGTCGTGCGGCGCTTACCGATGGCGGCGTTTTCCACACCGCCGCTCGTCCAGTCCATCATTCAGCCTCAGGATTGGCACCCGCGCAGCTTCGGCCTCCACTCACACTCACTGGCGGCGGATAGCCCTGTGACGTGGGAGCAACTTGTCCTGGACTGTCAAGATCCTCTCAAGTTTGCTTTGTGGCGCGACGCGTTCATTCGAGCCAAGGAGCAGTGGCGAGAGCGCGAGGTCTACCGAGGATTGGAGAGTGTGCCAGCCGGGGCCACGCGGTTGCGGTTGAAGTTCGTGCTCACCTACAAGCCGGACGAGACCAACTCTTCGGTGGTGTTCCGGGTAAGGCCCGTGGTCACGGAGACGAAGGGGTCCTCCCCGCTGGACGCCAAGGATCTTTATACCCCTGGGCTCAACCATGTTTCGCATCGGCTACTGACGGTCATCTACTTGGGCAAGCGGAACGCGGGCAAGGACTACGGGATGTGGTGCGGTGACTTTCAGCGGGCATTCCTCCACAGCGACGCTGGGGTCGCGCAGCAAACATGGCAAGGCACCCGCTACGTGGTGAAGGTCCCGGTGGTCTGGCAGGATGGCACCATTGGCAGCGAGTATATCGAGCTGTTGACAGGGGTGGAGGGGCTGCAGAGCTCTCCCATCATCTTCCGCATTTCCGCGGAGGAGGTCTTGCAGAGCTTAGGGGCCACGTACCATCGCGCGGATCCTAACTTCTTTGTGGTCCCCACCGGCGTCCCTGGCGAGCCAGCCCTCTTCGTGTGGCATGGCGATGACTTCAAGCTGGTGGCACCTCGCACCTTTGCTACCCAGTTTCTTGCTGCAGTGGCGGCTAAGTTTCCCCTGGGCAGGGCGGTGGATCATGAGGAGGGTAAACCCGTGGTGTTTTGCGGCGTGCAGTCTACGTTGCAGCGGGATTCGCGTTCTGGCGAATGGGTCATGCACATGCAGGATAGCCGCAACTATGTGGTTGACCTGCTGGCCGACCTCCCGTCCCCGCTGTTGGCAACCCATGGGCCCTCGGTTAAGGGCAAGCTCGGGTGGTTGGCGGACACGGTGGCACCTGATTTGGCGGTGCTCGCTCGCCTGCCCGATGATGTGCTGGAAGGACTAGGGTCCATTCATGTTCGGCGGCAGCTGGCCATGACGCCCGGCATTGTGCTTCGTGGGCTCGATTGCTCACAGCCGGTGCACCTCGAGATAGTGACGGATGCTAATCTAGAGACGCGCACAGTCAGCCAAGTGCGGGCCCGCATGGGGGCACTGTTCTTTATTAGCAATGAGGGACAGCCTGGCATGTTGTTAGATTGGTACTCGCGCTTGCACAGCCGCATTGCCACTAGCCCCAACACGGCTGAATGCCGGGGCATTGTTTCAGCTATCTCACATGGCATGTGGCTGCGGTACTTGCTGGGTTGGGTATTTGGCTCGTGTGGGTTCACTCTTCACTGGACTAGCACGGTGCACACTGACTCACAAAGTTGTTTGGCCTTCCTTGACAATCCCTATGCGCGGTCACAGGACGTTGATTACCTCGTACTCGCTGAGGCGGCCTCCTGCGTCACGCGTCTCCAGCACATCGCGGATGAACTCAATCCCGCGGATGCACTCACCAAGGAGGCGCGGGAGGCTGCCCCGCAGTACGCAGTGTTGCGCAAGCGCATGACGATGCAACACCCGTGAGCCACACAGGGTTACGGCTCGGGCGCTTTATGAATACAGCCATAACTCACCCTGTGTTGCTAGCATTCACGAATATCATGGTGGTAGTTTTTTTGCTTGTCCTGACCATACCCTAGCCACGTTGGACGGTGCCTTGGGCCCGTCGGCGGGTCACTGGTCCTAATAAATGGGTCACCTTTTGTCTGGTGGCATAGTTGTTTTTTTCTCGATACTTATTACATCACTATTCATGTGTGATCACAAGGGCGCGGGTCGATACCGTGGTGATTTTGACGGCCTTGAGGCCCCCTTGAGTTCCCTACCTTAGAGGGTTTTGTATGGTCTGCATTTGATGTAATTATTTTGATAATTAATCAAAGAACAAAAGAGTATGTCGGAGTTGAGTAACTCTAGAGCCCTAGGATCTGGCTCTAAGTTCCCCATGTCCGTCCGCACGCCTTCCGCTAGCGTCCGCTAAGCCGCCGGCTATAATCCGGCGGTCCGATGCGGTCGACCGGTCTAAGGGCGGCGCCTAGGGCCGGCGCCACCTAGGCCCCAGTCCGGGGCCTTATCCGGGTCGGTACGGACAGCTAGCTTGTCCCACGGTTACGGCTAACCGGATAGGGTTTGCTGGCTAAGACATAAACCAGTGGTGGGCCAGCTCCGACAGCAGTTCTCTGTGTTCACCTTATCCCAAGCTCAACGTGACCGACCGCCATAGCTGAGCCGGTCGGGCTTTAACTCCAGCCAGGTAGACACCGACCTCGGTCTGGCCGGCCCCAGCGGCTTGGCCAGCCAGGGCCGGCGGCATATCCTAACCTGGCCTGGCCCCAAGGACATTCCTAAGAAGGTAGGCAAACATGTCATGACCTACCCACAGCAGTTGATGGCTGACCTAGTGGTCCCAGCTCAGTTTGAACATCGCATTCACTCCCTCTCTCTTGCTTGGACTGCTATGCAGGACAAGAAGAGGTGGAAGACCATTGTCCAGGCTCATACGCCCGCCCCTGTGGGCAAGCCCCCTCCCCCCAAGCGGAAGGGGCGCTTTGCTGAGTAGAATAGGTAGGGTTTTCTAGATTAGACTAGCTTATTAGAGTTAGATTAGTTCGGTTTCGCGGCTTTGTCCCCCCTCCATCCATCCACGGGAATATGTGCTACATGATCTCCCAACGGAGTCATGTTATAATTTAATTTTGAATTATAGGGATAGTTTTAATGAGGGATAATTTAATTTTTGATAAGGGATGTTGTTGCAATGCAGCAGTTATGCGAATGTGGTTGGAACGGAGCCTTGTTAAAAAATGGATAGGATTACTCATTACAGCACTCAGACACTTGAGGCTTAGACACGAGCTTGCCAAGTCAAGGCAACATGTGCACGTGAGGCGCTCTCGCAAGATGACCAGTTGGCACTGCATGGCCTATTCTTTATATACTTGTTCACTGTGCTTTGCAAGGCGTGAGCAGCATCGTCTGGCCTGCTCAGGATTAACACCCCTCTACAGTAATAATAACCTGTACAGCGTCTAGATCATATACAGCAGGTCTGCTACATACAGGCACAGTGACCACAGAGTACAGTCTACACAGTGATTATTGCATCTGCATCCAATAGTCCATGCACGACTACGAGTAGTCCTTGCACGAGCCACGAGCCACGAGCGGACATGGCTGACGGCGGAGCTCAGAACTTTTGCGTATGAGCCCCAAATTCAGTCAGGCTACTATACTTGCATCAGATGCGTCTTTTCAAGACGCTGCATCTGCTAGTACGTACAATCGGTTACGGTTGTAACGCAGTATTTTGCAAATGCCACAAAAACGCAGCCTAGTTGACAAACATGCATTTTGAGCTGTCGTCGGCATTCCCGCCGCCAGCAGCACGTGCGACATCAACTCCTGCGGACGCCAACCTTTAATTCGCGTTGATCAAAGCTTCCCCCCCGGTCTGCCTCCCTCAACGCAATGCTCTATACACCAAATTTGTCGCCCATTCCCAAGAAAACCCGAACTTCCCATACCAAATGGGATGTCGGCCGCTTCGGCGCCGGCCAGCGGGATTTTTGCATCTTGGAAATCTTTACGCTCACGAAGGCACAATGTGACGATGTTATCAAGTTCCTGCATGGCCCGCCATGACGAACTTTTCCTGCCTACCCGGCCCTGGCGACAAGGTCACCAAGCCCGACTGGGAATGGTCGCTTCAATCAAGAACCGGAGGCGTACTTGAAGGCAGTCATCATGTGCATGCAGCTACCTGCGCTGCGACGCCCAGGACATCACCCAGATTGGCTACGCTGGCCTCAGGAGCCTCCTGCATGAGCGCAGACGGGCAGCCACAGCAGCTGCAGCATCCCCGCAGAGCGGCACCTCCCCCAGCACGGACTCCATCCGAGCTGCAGTGGCGGAGCAGCTGGCGCCGATGGCTGAGCAGCTCGCCGCCCTGAACGCGCCTGACGGCCCACTCAACACTCTCTCGGCCAAGGTCAACAGCATTGAAGCCAGAGTCGCACTTAAGCTCCAGCCTGAGTCAGTTTACTGCTACGCAAGAGCACATTGCCACCAAAGTTTCCGAGGCCACAGCCACTGTGACCACCCGCCTTCACCAGGTGGAAGGCCGAGTCGGCCAAGGCACCGTGAAACTTGAGGCAGAACTTTGCTACCAAGGTAGACGCCCTGGCCACGCAGGTCCCCGAGATCGCCGAGCGAACGGCCACCATCGCCGCCCAACCTGCTGGTAGGGCTAGCGATGACCCCTCGACTCGCGCCTCCTGGGCGGACCTGCTCAAGTCTGAGCCAGGCATCCTCTACCACGACCGCCATCACCACCAAGCTCCAAGAGCTGGAAGACACGCGCCGCCGCGAGGCCGCTGACCGCGACCGTCGCCACTGCCGGGTCATCCTCAGGCGCTGCGACATGCCGCCGGAGGAGACCCCAGACTCTCTTAGAACTCGACGAGCTGAAGAAACAGCTCTTGGCGTGCATGGAGCTGCCAGGTGCGGCACTGCAAGGCGCCTACCGCCTGCCCCATCCACGGGCCAATTAAGGCTGGGCCCCCTCCAGTGGTCCTCACCTTCAGCGACATCACAGCCCGAGTCCGGTTCCTCTCTCGCCGCAAGAAGCTGGTGGACACCTCCTAGTCTGTTGACAACGACCTGACGCCAGCCCAGCAGCAGCAACGCCGCGATCAGTGGCCCGACTACATCCGCCACAAGACCAACCCCGAGAAGCCCCAAGTGTACTGGCGGGGCGGGACCTCTATGTCAACAAGAAACTGTGGAAGCCCCCGGCCCCGGGCTCCCCGGGATAGAGCACTCCAGCTAGTTGTCTAGATGGGGGCAATCGATGATGGGATAGCATTATTAGGCATTACAACACTTGAAACGATATTAGCGCACATCGTTAATTAATTAATAGACACGTGACTGCGTCACGTGAGCATAAGTCCTCAGTGGGAGCTGGGGAACATGGGATGGTCCGGATGGAATGGATGGTGTAAGCTATCTAGGTCCTAGTTACAGGGGTGTGGGCACCGCGGCCCGAATCGCTATGAATGCCATACTTGGTCACACGCGGAGCCCCCACAGGCTTGGGGGTGGTCTCCTTCATCACTACTTGCCATCTATCCTTGTGCACCATCTGCCTCCATATTACAGACAAACCAGGAGGCTGCCCGGGGGTCAGTGTTCCATTATACTGCGTATTATACGGTATTATACGGTATAATACGCGTTATACAAGGTCGAGCGTATAATTTTTATCCGTTTTATACGATTTGCGTATTTTTACGTATGATACGGCGAATAACACGTATAAGCGCGCGTATAATGGGGTTTTCGCGCTCATCCGAGGTCCGGCAGCCAAATTTTTCGTGCGGGAACCAAGGCCTTGCATTCCCGCCGGCGGGAAAGCAAGGGAACTTAGCCCCTAAATGGTCTTGCTGCCGATTTTCCGCCAAAAATCGAGTTCCAGCCGATGCATCGGCCCCTTCTCGGGGGACCAGATGCCGCGAAATCTATTGAGAATTAGGAAACGTTTAGCTGAGAAGATCGGAAGTTTATAAAATTCTTCACAGCATGGTACTAGGGTTTGCATACTTTTGACAAAGTTATAGAGGTGTTCTGGCCGGTCAAAGTACAAGGGGTCAGGGTACTTTTTCACGTACAACGTGCATTCCGGAAAACGACGACCTGGCCATGGCGGCTTGCGCCCACGCATGGCATTTACGTTTGCGTTCGAATTTTCTGGCCAAACTTAGGATATTGATTTTAAACGTCCTAAAGATCATACAGGCCAATTTTTGGTTCGCGGGAATGCCATTTGATAGGTGTCGGCAGCGTTCTTGCTGGAAAAAACTGCGATCAGGCCGGACGATAGAAACGTTGACAGCAATACCTTTCCGGCGTATTTTAAAGGATTCGGTGTTCTCTGAACGTAGTTTCTTTATAACAGATGAGAATGAACGCCGCTATGTGAGTGGTACTACGGGACGGTGGGCCTTGGGCTGGACCGGTTCCATGAGTTAGAATTAGTTGGCCAGTTTTGTATGGCCATTTCTAGTTCGTTAAGTTAAGTAGCAATTAAGTTACTGTTGCTGACGGCTCATGAGGCGAGCCCGGGCTACGCCGCCCTGCCAATTGCACGATGTTCTAGGTCTCTTTTTCTTGTAATCGGATGTATGGGGTATGGTATGGCGGATTACAAGAAATTTAATGCTGCCCTAATCGCGTCAGCCTTTTGGCTGGCGGTGGCCGATTAGAGATAGCGCGTGACTGACATAGCTTGAACAGTCACGTGACTGTGAAAAAGAAATTAATTACCCTCGTCGGTTTTCTCCCCGCAGCTGGGTTCTTGGCCGACGAGAGACTATAAAATACTTCGCGTTTGCCTGCGCGTCCTGTACGGAACTCTGAAACCATGAGTAAGATTTCCGTGCCACGCTGCAGTGCCTACCGCTTTGCTGCGGAATGTCGCAGCAGGGTTGCAGTTCCTGACTACTGACTGCCGAAGGAAGGGTGGTCGGGTTACTTTCAGTGGGCATTGTGATGGACGACAAGTCTGTCGGCCCTCGCGTAAGTAGAAAAATATTTACCAGCATCCGCTCTTATGGGTCGTGAGGTCTCGGGAATGTGGTGGGGACGAATTCCGGAATTATGCAATATTTCGATTCAGACCGAGACTTAAGGGGCCAGTTTAACAGACGGACCTGGGCCGGGCAGGACCAAATATTTTGGCCGGCCCAGTTGCGCTTGCGCTTTATCGGCCGCTGGGGTGTGTGATGAGAGCCTGCTCATCAACTAAAACCTGAAATATGGAAAGTTACTCCCCCAGGTGACAACGTTGACAGTAATCGAGATATGGTGGCATCGGGTGACGTCCTACAAGTTGTCGTCACGTTAGGGCGGCACTGGCCTTTGAGGGAGGTCCGTGGTCGTTAAACGAGGCGTCTTCTTCCTTGTCTTTGCCCATTCAACACCCTCTTTTACTGGCCTGGAAGGCTGGGGGGGGCCCTGCGAAGGGTTATCGTGCATGAGGCTCGCTACAGCCGCCGGCGATTGTAATCGTCCCGTTGCGGCAGGCCCTCGAGAGCCACTGAGCGAAAGTGGTTGGCGGAGCTTTGGAGATCAGCCCAGGAAAGGGGGGTTGGGTAACGAGAACTACAATCAATCATGAAATGGGTGCAGCGTGGCAGGCTCACTCATGGGTTCTGTAATTGCCCACTTATTGTTTTAATCAATGTTGGTGGATTGGTAATAGTGGGAATAGAATCGGTGTTCTCTGAACGTAGTTTCTTTATACAGATGAGAATGAACGCCGCTATGTGAGTGGTACTACGGGACGGTGGGCTTGGGCTGGACCGGTTCCATGAGTTAGAATTAGTTGGCCTTCCATTTCTAGTTCGTTAAGTTAAGTAGCAATTAAGTTACTGTTGCTCCTCATGAGGCGAGCCCGGGCTACGCCGCCCTAAAGTGCCAATTGCACGATGTTCTAGGTCTCTTTTTCTTGTCCCGCCCTCCCTCCCTCTTCTTGTGTTTGTTTCTAGGGTAACGAGAACTACAATCAATCATGAAATGGGTGCAGCGTGGCAGGCTCACTCATGGTTTGTTTGCCCACTTATTGTTTTTAATCAAATGTTGGTGGATTTGGTAATAGTGGGAATAGAAATATCGGTTCTTCTTTTTACTTTTTATGATACATAGTAGTCGTAAACGTGCAAGGGTGGCCAGAAATCGCCGAATCCAGCGACCATGCTGCACAGCGGCCGAAATGCGCCATTTTGCGGCCACCGCCTGGGCCAAGGTAACGCCACCTCATGCCTGGTAAAGCTTAAGCATCGTTTTCCTATCTGACATTCCGTTACTAGCTTGTGTAGCACATTCTTTTTGCACTATTCATGCTCTTTCTTGACCCTGGCCTGGCCCCTTTCTAAAACACCACTCTTAGATGCTTCCCTCAGTCAGTTGACCTGCCACAGGGTGATGGTGATAAGTTTTAGAGGCTGTATGGGTTTGAATACCTCCATATATGTTTGTTATACATTTCCCATACACATATTGCATGAGTGTGAGGCAGTTGGCTGGTCTCTGTGGCATCATCAAGCACGTAACTGGTGAGTAAAAGCTTCCCATTGACAGCATGTGCCACCAGGTGTGCTGGCCATCACCTGGCAAGCTATAGCAGCTTAGGCCTAGTTTATCCTTGCTAGGGCAGGCTGAAATAGGCTCAACACCACTAGTTTTGGTGGCTGCCTCCTAGAATGCATGCCTTGCGTAGGTGTCCGTACCACGTTACCTACGTGCATGGACAAGGTGGCACCTGCACATAGGTGCCATGTAAGGGCAGTGTGATGATGCAGTTATGTTTCCCCATCATTGTGGAAGGGAAATGTATTGTTTGGCATGGTTGGTGGCCATATTAGGAGGTCGTATGCCCACCCCTACTCCCTTGGTTGCTTTTTACCAACGGTACCCCTATGGGCTGTACTGGGTGTAACTGCTGGTATACCCACCCAAATGATGACCCCGATGGCTCAAGCTGTTCAGCAACTAATTGTTTATCATCCCTGAAGTGGTAGGTGCCTAGGTCTTATAACATAATTCAAAATGCACATTCTACCAAAAATGAAAACGCGCGTCTTGACCCCCCTGACTTTGACGGCAGTTAAACATGGCCTACCCTGCATATATGTGAGGTTGTGATATACCAACCCGAAGGGCAACTCATGGACATGCTTGGCCCCCAAGGACAGCCATTGGATATGGGTAGGTTGGATGGCATCTGGTTTGCAAAATTGTGAAGATCCAGCCGATTTATCGGCAGGATCTCAGACCATTTAGGGTTAGAAACACTACGGAAACCATCCACTGGTTGACATTTGGCGACCGTGAGACACAAGGATCTTACAAGCAAGCTACACTGTAGCATGGCAAGTTGGCAACCCAAGTTGGCAACCCTCCATGCTGTTTAGGTCTCTGCCCTTGCCTCTCGGGCAGCCATGCACCGAATATTAATAGAAGCCATACAGAAAACTGACTGGTACGAGAGCATGGCCGCTTTACATTTTCAATCTGTAGGCATGATCCTTAGGTCTTGAAAAGCTTATATCCTTGGCCAGGCAACGTTTGGCATGGATGTGCGCAGATATGTCTCGACCTTCTGCTCGATGCGCCAACCTCGTTTCAGCAACCAGGTGGCGACCGTGCATGTGCTAACTGTTGATAGGCGGGAAATGCCCCTACATTTGAACGCGGATAGATGTTTCACGTTATTCCTTACATGATTTATAAGCGACGACGGCCAGGAAAGGCTCGCAGCTACGTCCATCAGGTGGGCATGCTGGCTCGATCCGTCAAGAAAGGTAATATGCGTTTTGATCTGGTACGTGCTATCCTGTTCACGTGTTCATTGTACTGTATCAAGTTGTTGGGTGGATTGTAATATAGTCGTAGACCTGTAATGGAGGTTTTCTGCTTGTCTTTTGGTTGCTTTACTGCCTCTACGCATTATTGGCTTGTGATGGTTGGGGAATACCACTACGACATGCAGATTTTGGACCAGGTTTGTCTGCTATTAGCTTATGCTTCATCGAAAGCAGTGACGTAGTGCTTGGCATTGTTTGTAAATATGATAAGCTTGATAACGCGATGTTTTTTCTTGCTAAAAACATCTCGAAACAAGTGGTTTTCTGGCCAGATCTAGCCACTATTTCTTGTTTTGCTTGCCAAAGTCAGCTTTCTTCTTGTGTGCTCCTCATGCATACAAGAAACATGGAGATGCCCAGGACCTGCTTGCATGGAATTAGCATAGATAGCCATCTTACTTCTTTTGCTTTTTTCATCTTTCCATTTCATTTGGCGTTGTTTTTTAGGGTATAATGCATAGGTAATCTAGCTCCTCGTGAACCCTGGTTTACACGTCCAGTGTTCCCAAGCACTGCTGAGCAGTGGCAACCCATGTATCGATCATGTGTAATTTAGTGTCAGAAACATGTGGACTGCTTGAAATGATATCAAAATGCATGAAACAACCCCAAAAACGATGAAATCCGGTATTTGCGTATAATTTCCGGATAAACCGTATTATACCGTATTATCCATTATACGGACCCCGCGCGTATAACCGCGTATTGCGTACAATGGAACACTGCCGGGGGTGAGCCCGTCACGTCTAGTGTAACATGTCCGTGCGAGTCTATCACGAAAAGTCCACGGGTGCGGCCCTGCCGCGCGCGGCCGGGGCACGCCAGGTGAGGACATATCGCCCAGGCTGGGCGGGCTTGGTGCCAGCTAGTCTATCTGATGTATCTACCTGATCTGTGCGGGCCAGGTGCCGGGCTAGGCCCAGGCGCCTGTGCCTAATAATGTGGAAACATAGGGCAAATCAGCGTACAAAACTACGAATCCTCATACTAATGTGCAAACCAAAGGGGATGTTAAGGGCTTGCGCAGCATCTGGGTGACGGCGCCGTCGAGTCGTTGCTCCAGCTTCTGCGTCAGTGTCTACTCTCGGCGCCATAGTCAGGATCGTCAGAATGACGACCTTGAAGAGGTCACGCTTGACGATCC
>RPFO01001656.1:0-28364 GCA_009746045.1 Mesostigma viride | reverse complement strand
GAATTTCCAGGTTTCGAGAGGAAGAGAGTCACCTGATCCCTGCGAAATGCGAGATCCACCGCGTTGTTTGCCTCTTCGGAAGTCAGCGTGGCCGCGTGATTCATCAGGACGTCTAACAATGTCATCGCGGAGGGCAAGTCGACAGGTATGGACCAAAACGCCTTCTTGAGTTCGGGAATCGCGGCAGAAGAGTTAAACGCGGCCGCCATGTATTTTCTGTCGAGGCTCGAAGTATTCGACTTCACTGCCTTAGCCCATCTCGTCATGGGCGTGTTGACAACGTCGTTCGCTAGGTCGACTTGGCCGAACGCCGGACTCGCGTCGAACGCGTAGTGGTAGAACCGTCTCAAGGCGCCGTCTACGTCGTCCTTGTTCCACATGCTTGCGACGGCCCCCCTGCCTCGCTCAGCGTAAGAACAGGCTCCGTGCTCGCGGAGGAGCCGGCCGAAGTGCTTGTCTGGGTCGTCGAGGTCGACGCGTCGACGCGGTCGTCGCGGTTGTCGAGGTCGCGGAGGGGAGCGGGATGACGGAGTATCCCAGAGCGACCGCGACGGCTCTTGTCTGCGCTCGGGTCGAGTAATCGGCGCTCTGATTGGCAACGAACGTGTTGATGCGGCTCATGTTGTGACCGGTAGACGCAAAATCGTTCGCGCGGTAATTGTACGACTGCTGGACGGTGGATACTCCTACGACTCCGTCCGCCATCGGTCCTCTCATGGCGCTGGCCCACGATTTGGATAGCTCGTTTTCTAACGCCACTGCGGACGGGACGTCGCCCGCCTTCCACGTACGGATGAGGTCGCCCCACCCGAGAAGGACGGACATCAAAGGGGGGCTGATGTACCCCCTTTGGGACGCTAGGACTTCTATGTCATTGGTGGGAAGGTCCCTTGTAAGGCGAGCGAGAAGGGTGGATACGACGATTTCGCGCCTCTTGGCGGGAGTGAGCCTTGCCCCCCCGGAAGACGATGGGAGGGCGCTAATCGCGTTTTCGTCCCACTGATTGGCTTGGACTCGCTTGATCTCTTCGGCGAGCGCCAGGTGCACCTTATCTGGCACCCACAGGCTCCCAATCAACAAGTAGGGAGGCAAGCCCGGAGTAGGCGCGGGAGCGGTGGCGGGGGGGATGACGGGCGCCGAACTCGTCGCAGGCGCTGAAGGAGGAGCGGTGGCGGGGGGGGTGACGGCCGCCTGCTGAGAAGTGGCGGCGGGGGAGGTGGCGGAGGGAGGTATTTGCGATCGCGGCACCGTGACATCGTACAAGTACCCGTGATCCTTGCTCTTCCATTGGACTGTGAATCCCGTGACCGTTTCTCCCTGAATCCCCGTCGAGGTCCAACTCGTGACGAAAGCCATTCCTCGGGCTATATCACTGGGCTGTATATCTTCGGGCCGTCTCGACACTGGATAATCAGGAAACGTTGCCCAGTCAAGATACTTCGACACATCCGATCCCTTCCATGTGCCGCTTTTTGGGTTTTTCGGGTCTGAAATGTTGCGGACCGTGAAAAAAACGCCTGGCTGCGGTGTAAACACCTTTTTCCTGACGAAGTCGCCTCTTTCCTTGTTTATCGCATACATATCTTTCGTAGCGGCGTTCACACTAGAGAAAGTTTGACCAATGATCGCAGCCGCCGTGGCGGCCTGGCCGGAACTCTGCGCTACGGACTGGAGGGCGGAGGCGGGGTTCCTGAAATCGGGGTTGGTCAGCGTGTAAAAGGTCCGTGAACTAGGGATGGCTTTGCTGGTCACGTCGGATTTGAACCAGCAAGACCCGATCGATGGGGTTTGTTCGTTCGCGCGCCACGTGAACCCCGCGCACCGGTTGCTATCCCTCGCGCATATGGCGGCACATTCTTGCATAGTCTTTCCGGACACGGAGTCCTTATCTTGCCCCGCGGGGACCACGTTCAAACCGAACCCTGACCACGTGACCTTGTTCTCGATCCCCCAGGCCCTGTTGTTCACGCTCGGCGCGGCGGGCGTGCTGGCCTTCTCCCGTTCGAGCCACAACTCCAGACCTCCTTGAACGAACGTGCCCGTCATCACCGCCCAGTTCCTCACTTCTACGTCGTTCGACACGTTCTTTATGTAGTACACGGTCTGGTCTTGAAGATACTCTCGAGGAAGGAAGACGTACACGTCGCTGATGGAGATCACTTTCAACAGAACGACGGCGACATACAATAGCAAAGTCCCTTCTCTGACCTTTCTCCGAACATACCACAGATCCTTGAGACGTTCTACGACCAGTTCTTGGGGGAAATGTCGATTGCGAACTCCTTCTGGTACATTACGCACGTCATTCACGTTCCACTCCTTTTCTAGCACCTGCGCTTGTTTTTCTAGCGGGAATTTCGAGTCCACGGCCTTCGCGAGCAAACAGGTCGTACGGAGTCTCCGTCGAGAATTTGTGAAAACTCCTTACTGCTAACCCTGCTGCCCCGACCGTCCACGAAGCCACTATCAGATTGACGTTTGTGTCGAGCACTATCTGGGGAACCGACATGTATTCTTATGTATTCAGTGGAAATAAATGAAGAGTACTAGTAAGATGACGTATGGTAGTTCACCCCCTTCCACAACGATGGCCGGATTTCGAGAACGATCGCCTCGCGAATTCGCAGGCGTTCATCAAGGACTACTTCGAGGGCAACATTCGCTGGAACCCGCCCCCGAACACAGGGAGGTGGGTAAAAACACGTGCTCGAGGACCCCGGCGGACATGAAACAGGCCCCCCAGCAGGCCGTCGTGAACATGTACCTGCGCGGGATCGCGGAAAAGGGGAGCAATCACCGCGGCTTCCTCGCGTGGCACTCGACCGGGTCGGGTAAGACATGCACGGTGTTGGGCGCGATCGAGGCGTTTTGGGATTCGGGAAGGAAGATCTTCCTCGCAACGAGCAAGGAGAACGCGTCCAACAACTCGATCGCCGGGTACGCGAATTGCGCGTCGATGTTCCCGCGCTTCAAGAACATGACCAAGAACGAGGTCGCGAATCTCGTAGCTCGGCGTGTGGAAGAACACCGAATCCTGAGTTTCACCCAGCTAGCCCATCTTCTGGACCTGTACCGCGGTCTGCGTGACAAGACGCGAGCGAGGAGGTCCCTTTTGCAGAACGCCGTTCTGATCATGGACGAAGTTCAGAACCTCTTTTCCCCGCCGTCCGGTCAGGCGAACGAGTACAGGACGCTGCTCGAGTTCCTCGAGAAGCCGTCCGAGGACAACCGCGGTTTGTACATGGTCATACTTAGCGGCACCCCTGGGCGGAACGAGGAAGAGATTTACCGCCTTCTGACAATGATCAAGGGGAAACCGGTCTACCCCGAGTCGCCTTTGGAGGAGTTCCGAGGCCTTTGTTCTTTCGTCGACTACGCCGGGGACACGTCCGTGTACCCCTCGAAGAAACCGGACATGTTGCACTTCGTCGAAATGAGCCCCGAACAACGCAGCTCGTTGGCTCGAAAGTTACGAGAGGAGCGCCCGACCTTGAATCGAGACAGGTTTTTGTACGAGGCGCGGCGAGTCACGAACTCCCTCAGCATGCTCCGGTTGTCGCCTCGTACGCAAAGAGCCACTTGGACGTCCTTTCCCCGAAAATCGCGTGCATCGTGAAGGAGATACTTGACCACCCGAAGGAAAAACACTACCTCTACTCTGCGTTCAACGCGTACGGCATCAAGTACGTGGCGACGATACTAGAAGCAGAGGGGTACAAGCCGCTGCGGATGTACGGAGAGGCGCCGGACAGCGAGGGCAAGCGGTACGTGATGCTCGGCTCCGACTCCGTCCCAACGACCGACTCGGCATTGAAGCACGTGATGTCCGTGTACAACTCGGACGCCAACGCGCAAGGCCAGCTTTTACACGTGGTGTTGGCGCGGAAGAAGTTCAACGAGGGCCTGGACTTAAAAAGCGTCCGACACATCCACATCATGGAGCCGTTGCTCGACGTCAACGCCGAGAGACAGGCGATCGCGCGCGCGGTCCGCCACTGCTCTCACTTGCAGCTGGACAAGAAGGAATGGACCGTGACCGTGCATCGGTACATCACGATCGACGGGGTGGACGACCGGGTCACAGAACGCGCTCATAAAGAGAACGAAAGCGAGGGCGTCAGCATCTACATGGAGAAACTGAGGAGGCGTCCATCGACTGCCGTCTCATGAACCGGGTCCACAACCAGGAGGATTGGATGAAGGCGGGGCTGCGAGAGGGTCCGATCGTGTGCCCCATGACCAGAGGGGAAGAAATGCGGAAGTACCTCAAGGAACGCGGTTTGTCGCTCATCCAAAAGACTCTCAAGTTCGCAAAACGCGTCGTCCTCGCGGCGGGACACAACCTCAAAGAGAGCTTCAAGGCGGACCTCGAGTCGATCAAGGCGATCGCGAAAGTCCTGATGGTCGACCGCGAAAGCGCCTATGGGATGCTGAAGGACACTTCCAAGGCCGTGTCGGACGCAAGCGTGACCGAAGAGGTCCAAGACGCCATCAAGGGCGTGGAGATCATCACCGGGTACGGCAAGAAGCCGATACGGCAGCTCGTTTTGGAAGGCTACTGGCTGGCCTAGTGCAGCCCGGTGGAGATCTTGCGCATGGTCGTGGTCCTCCCCGTGAACATCACGAACACGGAGTACGACGCCGCGATCACCGCGCACTGCACCAGGAGAGAGACCGCGTCCTTCCCAGGGGCCTTGAAGGCGGCCGTCCAGAGGGGCACCGAAATGAGCGTGGCTGCGGACGCGAGCATAACTATCGTAGAGGCCTTGTTTTGGTAGTTGGCCGGGGCGACCTCGACCTCACCTTTTTCGTCCAGCTTGAGTTGCTTCCTGTCCCAGTACAGGGATTTCAGGTGGCCCGGGTACGACGACGGCGTCAACCGCGACTCGAAGTCGTGAAAGAACGCTTCATGGAGCTTCTTGATCTTGGCTTCCTTTTCTCCCTTCGCGGATATGGCGATCGAGGCGTCGTTGGAAATGCCCGCGATGTATTCCATCGGTACGGCCATGCCTTTCATGAGGGTCCAGGCCACCGCCTCCGTGGCGATGCTCAGAGTCGCCGCGAGGGCCGACAGCATCACGGTGCCAGACGCGACGTGTTTCCATCCCACGAGCCACAGAAAGATCGTCACGGCAAACGATATCAAGGTGGGGGTCAATAGGAGTCCCGTGGTCTTGGCGTCGTCGATTTCGAGACGCGGAATGGCCTTCTCCTCTCCCATCACCTTGTTGAACGTGTCCGCGTAAAACGGGAGGACGAACAACTTTACGAACCCGTACTGGGTCGCCAAGATGACCGTCATACTGGCGAGGCCGGACACGAGGACCGTCATGAAGCCCGTATCACCCTTCCCCCTCCTGGATAACGCGAGGAGGGTAAGGGACGGCCCTGCGATCGCCAAAAGTACGAAAATGAGCGTGCTCATCCACTTGTTTCCCTCCCCCCCGTTTCCATGTACACGTCCTCGGCGCTGACGCTCGGATCCTTCACCTCTTCGAGGAGGACGTCCGCTACCGCGTCCAGCCCCATCTCATCTGCCGTGACGGGCTCCGTCGTCGACCCGAGCTTACTCTTCACCTTCTTCTCCATCGTCCGCTTGGCCGCGGTCGCGATCTCTACGCGGACGTAGCCGATCAAAAGCAACAACTCGACGCCCATCACGAACGAGGACATCGTGATCGCGTGCGACGGAATCGACAAGTCTAAACGCACCATTGTTTCTATAAATACCAGCGATGTTTTTTACGCGCCGCGGATCTCCTCTTCACGAGAAGAAATCAGCGCACGATCGACTCTCGTGAGACTCCTGGCCTGGACTCGGTAGTTATCCTCCGAGTTAGTCGATGCCCTGCGCCCTCGGATGTTCGGTATCACGGACTCCCGGAACGACCTGCGGATCTTGCGGATTTTCATGTGCATTTTTTCGTCTATCGGCACGGACCAGCAGGCGCCCATCGAAAGACTTCATTCATAATATCTCCATCGATTTATATACAATTGACCCTCGATGAGTCCCAGACCGGACATGTACTTCATGAGCGTCAAGAACGAGCTTGAGCCGTACCCTACAAAACGCGTTTCTGCCGGCATTTCCCTGCAAAAAAACGGTCGGACGTTCCCGCTCGAGATTCACTACAAGCTCGTGAAGAGAGTGCTTTACGTGTGGGTGCCCATACCGGAAGGGTACGAGAGCAAATTCATCGAAAAACTCCGAGCACGAGGAATCAACGATCTCGCCTATTGCCAGATCGAGTGCAGGAAAAGGGACTCGGAACACACTCCCAAGTCGACGGAGCACCTCGGAAATCTGAACCACAAGTACGCGTACCTCGAATGGTTCTACGTGCGAGCACAACAGCACAAAGACGACGGAGGCGAGGAAGAACAGACCGCTTTCGCTCGCTTCGGAAACGCATGCTGTGTTGGAGTTTGAACGTGCTGATCCAGAACGGTCACATCACCGACCCGGAAAACGCATACGTGGGTCTCGAGGCCGGCGGAGGCCATTGTGCCGCTCCGAAACCGGAAGAAAAACAAAAGACGGAGGAGCCGCTGAAAGACGATATCTCCGCGTCGACAAGTTTCTTTCGCAATACCCGTTCACGTACGAGTTTGTTCTTTCGGTGATCCGAAACATGAAGGACGTGAACCCGGAAGAATTCAAGAGAAAAACCAAGTGCGAGATCGAGGATAATATCAAATTAGTCAAATATTACGAACATTACGGATTTCGAGTGTTCGATCCCAGGAACGGTCTCGGGTTCCTCATGGAGGCTCCCTTGCCGGTCGTCTTGAACTCGTGTAGATCGGCCGCAGGGTTTCCGAACCATCTAGAAGATATACGATTAGGCCGAACCAGAGCAAGGCCGACTTTCGCGAAACTCTCCGCACCCGTCAAAAACGCGAAGAGGAAAAGGCCCGACCCGCCACCGCTGCCGGCTCCTCCGAAACCGGTCGCGGTGGCCGCGGTCCGCGCAAACAATCCGGACTCGGCCGAACGACTGCGCAACGCGTTACATGTCTCCGCAGAAGCCGGCCCGGCGGGCCGTTGACGAGGTCCCAGGCTTCGTGTGAAGGGATCAAAGTTCCGGAAATTTCGTTCGAAACCCCCGAGTCGTCTACCGCGGAGACAACCTCGTGCAAACTCCGGCCTAAACTCCCGCCAGGCGTCCCCCCTCCTCCCCTGACACGCGCCGAGGCTCGGTGCCGAGGGGTCCAAGTGCGCGACGTGTAATTGGTTTGTAAATGGCGTCGTTGTTGGTATCGTGAACGACCAGGTACATCGCCCGATTCTCGTCGATGTACCCTCGGACTTTGGACCAACAGCTTTTTATTTTCGAGAACATCGTTCATTTATTCATCAATAAATGTCTTTCATATACACGCGTAAACGAGTCCAGTGAGTCACGCAAAAGGCTCGGGACAAGAAATCCCGTACACGTTCTTCATTCGTTTCCTGTACAACCTCACGAACGCGTCATCGGGAGTGAGGCGGTTCCTCCACCACTCCTCGGTGACGACGTTCGCGACGATATCGTCGTCTTCTTTGAGCGGAAGGGCGTTCACGAGCCAGAACAAAAAGTCCCACGCGGGGTCCGTCAGGATGTTGCGAGAAACCCGGCACGTGACGCGAGACTTGTCCGCCTCGTACGGCTGCACGCTGAACCACAACACGAACACGGGGTTCTCGTGTCCGGTTATCCGGAATCGGAGGCTGGCCGTGTACGGCAAGTAGAACTCGTTATCCACCGAGATCATGAGCGAACCGCGCGGAGGAGGTTTCGCGACCCTGCCCTGCTCGGGCATGAGTCCGAGGATCAGGCGTCCGACGAGTTCGTTTTTCACCGGGTAGCTGTACACGCTCTTCCCCGTGCGCTGGTTCTCCGCCTTGTCACCCTCCTTATCGGCGGTAACGTCGGTGCTCTTCACGTCCACGATCTTCACCTTGTGAACGTACTGGAGGTGAGCGTGGTCCAACAGATTCTCCATGACGATCATGGGGTGGCCGTGCACGAACGTCGAGTACGAGAACGTTCGGTACCCCGGCTCGGAAAACTCCGGCATCGTCGGGGGAGGCGACGCCCCGTCCCCGAACCCGGCGTTCACCCATACGAGCTCGCTGTCGTCCTTGGCCTCGAGATAGTTGTCGCCGTTGTTCTGCTTGCCCCAATACTTCCCATGATACGCGCAACGAACGCATCCGTCTTCCACGTGGCAGTTGTGGGACAAACGCGCGCCGCGGTGGGGGCACGCGTTTCGGACGGCCAGCGTCTCGTCCCTCTCCCGGTGGTTGTATAGGAGGATCTCCTCGTTGTAGATCTTCGTGACCTTGGGCCCCGTCGGCCTGCGTCCCACGCACACCCACTTGTCCGGATGCTCGCTGCTCGCCTCGCACCGCCCTCGCGGGTGCGCAAGGGCGCGAGAAAACACGGCGGACGCCATGGCTTCCTACCTGCGCAGACTTTAAATGCACCTTTTTGAACGATCCTCGTGTCGCGTTTCGCCGCCGAAAAAATTCGCGGCGGGGCGTTACAAATGAAAGAAGAGGACATCATCGCCGCTATGCATAACGAGTACGGAGGCAAGCGGAACGTCCGGTGCAGGAACGGTACCATCGACATCGTGAACACGGAGGCGAAAGTACTCGTCCAAGTCTGCGAAGTATCCGCTTGGCTCGCCGATCTCGGCCAGCTCATTTGCGCAGGGGCCGACTTCCCGGGCTATCGAAGAGAGCTGTTCCTATACAAATCCGTGTGGTCCGACCCCGTCCACTCGGACACTCTCAAAGTCATCAAGCGCGCGTGCGACAGGGTCCGAGTAGACCTCCGTCTCCACGAAAGCATCCACTCCACGCGGCCCAAACAGACTCGCCGTTGGTGGAATTTTGGACGCTCGTCCACGGAGGTCGACGCGTGATTTATCTTCTGATATGAAAGTGACAAACTCTCTCGCGACAAGGGTATGGATCTTCTCAAGATAGCCTGCACCGCGTGCGTGACGTGGTGGTTTACGAACCGGTCTCACACGATCCGGAGGAAGAAGCTCGACACGGAGTCGCAGCTCGCCGGAACGATCCTGAGGATGGGCGAGGAAGACTCCGACTCGGATTCTTCCGCCACGAGTCAGCAGAAAAGAAACAAGGTCATCGAGAACGACTACATCAAGCGCGTCGCCGAGGACCTCCGGCACACCGAGGTGCCGAACCTCCTCATGCTTTCGGCGACTCTCCTGAAACTCATCCGGATCCAGCAAGACACGCTCAAGGTACTCAAGCTCAAGAACCTGCTCATGTGCGACCGGATGTCCGACGAGCCGCTCTCGACTCCGTCGGCGGAAGAACGCGCCGGGTTCGTCATTTCTTCTCGCAACCGCCCGACGACCAGCTGGTGACGGTGCCGATATAATTATGTTTTTGTTATGGTAAATGGACTGCGTCATCGACGGGGTAGCCCGCCCGCACGCTAGCAGGGACAAAAGGATCCAGCTGCTCGTCACGGGGACCAACTTGAAAGGAGAGACGAACTTCCGGCTCCCCCACCCGATCCGCGGCGTGAAGTCGTGCCGGCTGATGTGGGCCTCCACGCCCGCGACGTCGCCTTTCTCCACGGCCGTGTACGTCAAGCTCGGGGGCGTCGAGATCAACAAAGTGCACGCCGCCATCCCGCAAGCCGCGTCCTCGCTGGAACCGGCCCAGGTGTACGCTGGCAGAGGTCACTTCTTCATTGTGCCGAACGGAACCGAGACGTACGTCCCGATGAACGAGAGGGACGACACGGTCCTGTTCTCGCCCGACCTCGCGAGCGCGTCAGACATCGACGTGGAACTCTACGCTCTCCCGTCCCCCACGAGGGAACTGCTCGACCTGAACGGGGAGCTGTTCGCCATGATGTTCGAGATCGTCGCGGCCCACCGATAGAAAGACGGCGAGGATCTTCACCACGACAAGTTGTACAAGTCCTCGTATTGGCCGCCGAACAAGATCGTCTTCTTCTTCCCGACTCTCGCCTTCTCGTTTCCCCTCTCTCTGTCCAACCGAGCCGCGCGGCGGGCGGCAGACTCCTCCACGAGCAACTCGGCCAGCGCGAGGCGCTCTTCCGACCTGTCCATCATGGTCTTCAGCTCCCCCCCTGGATCCGCCTGTGCGCTTCCGCGGCCCGCTCGGGCAACACGAACGGCGTCGCCTCCCGGTCGACTTCGATGAACGCGCGTTCATACGGCGCGTCGATTGGGTTGTTGGCGGCCCGGCGGTTGCCCGCGCCCGGCGCGAACACCAATCCTCGGACGATCGACTTGTCTACGACCCGTTTGCCGTCGTCGACGTTCATTTCTCAATATACCTATCACAAGACTAGATTTTTCGCACGCTTTTTTTCTCGATCGCGATGATCGCTTCTTCGATGCGCTTCCCGATCGCGGCCGCGCCCTCGCCCCGTCCGGCGGGCCTCGGGACAGGATCTCCCGGCTTTCTGCTCGCGTCGATGCCTATGAACCGCTGGCGAAACATGTTCGAGACGCGCGGATCGATTTCGATCGGCTGCTCTCTCAAAATCAACGGATTGCGGGCCTCCGCCATCTTCAATGCCTGCGCGGCCACGGCGAGAGGGACGCCGAAGTCCGCACCCCACCCACCGGCGGGGATAAGGGACACCGGCGTCTCGAATTTCGTAGGCTGGATGTCTAATGCTTGCGCCGGCGCCGCCTGGACCGATATGGGAGCCCCCGTCGTGTTCGGAACGTCGTTCATATCGACCGTTTTATCATGATAATAACGCACACAAATATTTACTAGACGGCCTGGAACGGCATCATCAGCTGACGAGGACGATGGGACCGGCCCGAACGCTTGCGGCGGTGCGCGCGACCGGCGTGGCTGCGCTTGATGAACCTCCCGGTGACCTTGCTCCTGGCTGGCAACATTGTGATCGAAACGAGTATATACACTCCTTTCGATATTTTTTTTTACCGCCGACTACTTTGTTGGATACCGCGCGAGCGTGGAATGGACGAGCGAGCGAAAAAAATGTTGGTCGCTTGCGCCGTGGTAGGCGCTCTCTTCGTTCTAGGGGCCGTGATGTATCGCCTGAGAACATCACAACAAAAGGCCGCGATCGTGCTCCCCGCGGACCAGATCGACCCCGAGTTTGAAGGGTTCTACATCACCCCCGTTTCCCGCATGACCAACGAAGAGTTCCGAAGAAAGACGTTGGACTTCGAAACGGTCGGGTGGAAGGACGCGAAGACGAGCTCGAACGATCCGCCGTACCTCCGCGTGCTCGTTGCCGACGGGAAGATCGACGTGATCGAGATCGTCCCCGCACCCTCGATGTCAAACAATGTCCCGATGGTGCCGAAGTCGATGAACCAGATCCTTCCCATGGACGTGCGCACCGCAAAGAAGATCATCGAGGCCCGTAACGGGGAGAACTGGGCCGTCGTGAGCGGCGAGAGACTCGCGCTGCCACAGGCGGACGAGACTTTGACCTATATCGTGTTGAGGAGAACAGACGCGGGTCCTCCGTCTTACCGCTTGGCGTTCTTCCGAGCGGCCGTCACCGGGCCTGTGATTCTGGATTAGATAGAAGACTTTCAAACTCATCCATCCCTCTTTGTCCAGGAGTCCACAAATAGGGAGTTTTGAAGTTGGACTTGTCCTTAACTATCACAATCGGAGTTACAAACGGGTCTTTGTGGTTGAATGAGACCTCGCCTACGGGTCGGCCGTCTTCCATTGTCACCAAAACAATTGGTTGTCCAATATAGTCTGATATTTCCTTGATCGTTTGTTCGTCGTCTTGAAACTTTTTATCTGCTACATGAGCCCTTAATTCATTACCCCTTTCCCTCATAGCCTCAAAATCGTGGGCCAGTGGATTAGAGTGAAGAAAATATTCCCCTTTAGCCACAGCATTCATCAGACATTCCTTTCTCCCCCCGCATAGTTTAAGTTGTTCTTCTATTGTTCCCCTGCTGTGGAAATATTTGTTAGTTATCTCGTCTATTATTTCATCGGCAACCCGTCGCGCATAATCCGAGTCTGTTACTCCAGACGAAAGTTGTAACAGGGTTCTATACGTGTTTGGGTCACCATTCATGAATGCTTGAGGGTCCGTTCTCACTTGCTCGTATAGACCAAGCAATTTATTTTGAAATTTGCGCCTAACGTCTGCTACATCGCCATGTGTCAAATCAGTTAATGCTGTGTGAGCATCTCCACCGTATTTGCTGATGAAATCGGGTTGTGTAGATGAAAGCCCCGCGGCTGATTTCCGTATCAATTCAAAAATTTCATTGTCCATTTCTTTTTCCATCTCCTTTTGTCGAGCATAAACAGCGAATCTTAATATCGCATTCCGATCGTCAATTGCGGCAAGATTGTTATTCAAGCTTATGTTTTTTATGTCCTCTTCCGCCCAATGCGGAATTTCAGTTTCTAAGTTTTCAAGTTCATCGCGGTTAATTCGTGTCAAACCCGCCGAATTATAAGATACAACCTTATTTGAGTCGGTGGAAAGCTCTTTTACAAAATTGTCCAATGTGTCTGGTACGCGCACGGCAGTTGTTTGTATTGGTGGTGTTTCGGGGATATATCTAGACGGAGCCAGTTGTTGTTTGCTATCAGTACCCGTTGGCTGGGGCTGTTTTTTCGAAGTGACTAAAGCGGATGGCTTCGTAGGGTTAACAGCTTGTTGGGCGAGGGACAAGGGTTCAGCATCAACACTTGTTGATCCCTGGTCTGTCATATATTCCCCAATCCCTTGTCGAAAGGCAATCGTCAAAACATCCGGGACGAGGGGGGGGGTCGTGACAGCAAACTTTGTGGGGGGTTACCCGTAATCGGCATTCCCGTATTCGTTTTTGTGTTTACGTCCGTTTCTGTCGTTGCGGGAGACTGCCACAAACGTGGAGGCAACTCCGCTCCATCCGCCGTGCTTGTAGTTTTTCCGTTTTGAAATAGGAGATCTGTACTTATCCGGTGTTTATCTGGAGAGCCTTGTTCTTTTTCGCCAGATCCATGGAGGTTAGAACTTGATAAGACGAGATCGGCACTACGAGGACGCTGACGTGCCGATGAATAGGGGTTCTTTTGTTTTGATGCAACCCACCTGTCAAACAATTCTGAGGTATCGATATTGGTCTTAACCCACAGTCCGGGAATGGGTTTTTGGCATTTTTAGACCCCTGAAAATGGAAAAAATCATAACTCATAGGCCACAACTCCAAATACCCCCAACCAAGGTGCTAGGAGTATCTACACTTCAAGGGCTTTCAGAAAATGCAATAATATCCCGAGTCCATTCAGTGCTTTGCAAGATATTTACTGCCAAAGTTGGACAAAAGACGATCATTTTCAGGCAAGGGAAATCCCCTTAGTAGTTTACCCCTGCAGGGAGGGTTCTAAAATATTATTCTGGGGTTGGACAATGTCAATAGATAGTGCCACCATGCTTTCCTTGGGTCAGACCGCACGGATAGCCCATCTGACCTATATAATGCGCTCACTTACGTGTGTGGGTTACGCGCGCGTAAGCAGCCATCCATGAAATGCCACACACTTATGCATTGTATACAGCCACATAGGACTGTAAAAAGTGCTGGGAAACAAAGAAATGCTAAACCAGCACTAACGGAATGGCATCCTCCAAAGAAACACCACAAACTGAGCAGATTTGGGGCTAATAGCACTCATACAGCAGGCATGGAAACCTGCTGCAAGAGGCACTGATACACTCGTGTAAAATGGATGTATAAACGACAGATTCCCGTGCAAACGACATGCAAACACGTTGCCGTACCTGGCTTGATCACGACCTTTCCGGGTTCTGCTGGCCGGGACCCTCATATCTCACACTGGCTAATGCTTTCCAGGCATAGGCCGCCATAGCCGCATAATGCATGCATCCGACATGATTACCAGGTTGATGTTCTGTGCAAAGATGACCTATAAACGCATCCGAATCCACAGGGGGACGCTGCTGCGGATGTCCCGTACCAAAACTGGGTGCTCGGGCTGGCGCAGACTGCCGGGCCATAAGAAGAAAATCGAAATATGGCATGCCATTACTCATCTGGTACTGACGACCAAGAAAGCAGTAATGTCCTACCTGTATTTTACCGATGCTATACATCTGGCCACCCCTGACCTACGAAAATCACGCATCATCATTCTGAGCAACATTCTGAACCATTACAAGCCGCGAGACGCAAAATTTCCTTGATAACGGCACGCTAGCAGCCATATCTCGTTACGCGCGCGCGCGAGTGAAAATTTCCCGCCAAAGTCACGTGATACTGTCTCAATCCACGTTGTATTTACCAGGCTATGGCGAATATTACCCCCAAACCTATGCATCACCTTCGTCCTTAAGTGTTCCCAGACCCACCGGACCACTGACATCCGTCACTGGTGGCGCGGCGCTCTGGGAATTGAGCGCCGCGCCACCGGGAGTCAAACAGTGCGATATATCGCACTGTTTCCGGACTATGGGTTAATGAACAAAGGAGAATTTTCATCTCCTCCTGCTGTTTCCATAGCGGTGGGTTGTTGGACCATGTCGGGAACTAGCTGCGAGACATCAACGTCCCACGCATGTCGAGGTCTGCGGACACCAATTTCCGAGTCATCAACTGTTCGTCTGTCGGGTAAAATTCCGTTTGCTTTTAAAACCGTCGACACGTCACTTGTCAGGGTGTCCGGCTCATTTTTAGCTTCGGATCCGACCCCGAACTCCGACGCATATCTGTCATCTGGATCTGCTAATTTATAGCCATGATATCTCTTCCATTGCGGCCTTGGGACCCGTTCTACCCAGGGGTGATTTTGGTCGACTGATTTGTTCTTGAATCCGACACCTCCAATGTATAAATCTTTTGCCCCTTGATCCCCGTTTATCTCCTGCCCCTGATGGAGTTCGGGGCCTTTTCCACTTCCGATGACGACTTTTATGGGTTGCTTGACTGGACTCCCATTGAATACTAGAAAACCCCCCGTACTTTTTACTGTTTGCGATGACCCGGCGGGAAGGTTTTCGTGCGCGGTTGGGAGTGATGCATTACTTGCCGTACCATCACTCTTGTTGAGTTTCGCCGCATCTTGACTTCGCTGATCAACAAAGTCTACTTGCGACGGATCCGCAGGAACTTCAGGGGAGAGTTCGTCGGCATCATAATAAGTATCACCATCCAGGTGCGTCCCGCCTCCCCCATCTATACCCGTCCCAATCGCTGAACGGAAGACATCCTCCCCGGCCGCCGATCCCCTTCCCCTACCACGAACCTCTTCTTGGCTCGACACGCCTTCCGCATCTATACCCGTCCCAATCGCTGAACGGAAGACATCCTCCCCGGCCGCCGATCCCCTTCCCCTACCACGAACCTCTTCTAGGCTCGACACGCCTCCTGCGGGGGCGACTCCTGGAGCACCATCCTGGAGCTCGCCTCTTGATGCACCCATGCCCGCCGCATCCCCTTCAGGGGGCGAACCGTCTTTCTTACCACCATCCGCCCCACGACCTAGCCCGCCTGCTGCATCTCCACCCCCTTTTGCGGCCGACCCGTCTTCCGTCGACCCACTTGTCGCGCCTTCAGTGTTGCGAACCCGACCCTTGGGACGGGCGCAACAATGGAATAAATTATGTATTTTGGCTTGTTGTCATAGTCCGTAGGACTTTGGGACTCATTTCGGGACTTAATTTGGGAATTGTCCCTTGGTCAGGACTTTTGTATGGAACTATCATAGTTTGTGTGATTCGGACCGGTTATTTTGGGCCTAGGTTGATGTACGAGATCTTCTAGAGCTAGTAGGCCGGTGCAGTCGCGCCGCGCTGCGTACTTTATAGCTGGTTGAGATATTGTACCCATGCGTGGATTCTGTAGCCTGGCGAGGGTCGATGTCGACCCGAGGATCTTGTGTGGACTGCATGTTTCGGAATTCTCTGGAAGGCCGGCGCCATGTCGGCGCCCCTTGCCAGCCTGGTGGCAGACCTAGGTGAAATTGGTCCGAGGACGAGAGTCTCGTCCTCTTGGTTCGGAATAAAGTGTGTGTTTTCACCTGTCTGAACCTGGGGCATAATTCCAACTGCATTTGGTAGCTCCATCCTAAATGTGGATTGTGTAGATTAATGCAATATTAATCAACGCGAGCCGTAACAGGCCTAAAGCCACGCCTGTTCCGTTAATCCCACTCCCAGAGAGTGGTCGTGGTTAGCCAAGAAACCGGGAATAACCTACCTTAACAATAGGATCTTTCGCACGACCCAGATGGGTTCGTTACACTGGTTATCGGAGGTTAGGTTAGGGTGGTTTAACATGGCGGCCCAGAGCCGGATTTAGCTTAGCAAAGGCCCAGAGCCGACAGGGTTCATCCCGCCCAGCAAAGGCGGTTGCCAGATCCCGGTGACGCTCAGGACAGCTATAGCCACAGCCGGAACGCCATCCAAGACCTCTTAACCCGTTGAGGGGTGTCTAAGGACGCTAGACGTCCATGCAAGTGGTAAGATTTCCCTGATTTCCCTCTTGCTCCCCCCCCTGTCTTACCCACGCGCGTAGCAACGGGGTATATGTTTTATGTCGTGTCCGATTTCATGTTCGTGACTGTTGGTACCCACGTTGCCCCAGAGGCCAACGTTCGTGAGCCGTGGGCGGACCCCCAGAGGGCAACGCTGCCTACGGCTCGAGGGTAGTCACCGGCTGGCCGTTGCCTTACTGTGTTGCCGGTGGCTGTACCTCAACGTTCTTCGTATTGTTTGTGAACGTTTTGTTTCTGCCTTGTGCTTCTCTCTCGCTGTGAGCACGTCACCTGCACGTAGAGGTATCCTGGGTGGGCTTTCCTCCCTTTCTTTCCCCTTCCTGCATTGCATGCTTGAACACCGTGTGATATTGCTTTATACCTAATCGGTAGTTCATGGGAACCTCCCGCAGCAGACGTAATAATGAAGGAGGATATAGGCGTATTAATCAAGGAGGTAGATCCCAATACCTATACTACGCAGTAGCACATGACGGGGCCACAGGCCAACCAGGCATTTTCTATAGTTGGGCTGCGTGTAGCAATCATATTAAGGATAAGGTCTTACACCCAGCGTCGTTAGCTAGATGGCAGGGATTTAATACATTAGCTGAGGCAGATCAGTTTATTAGGGATAATATGCCCCTCCCAGAAGGGCTGCACCAGACTAGGCGTGGCACCCAGTTACCTGCACAGGATGTGTTGCATGCACTGGAGCAGCTTCACCTGGGCCCAGCCGCTAGGGCATAAGCATTACTACCGCTTCTAGATACTAGTATAGAGTGAGCCTGCTATTAGCTTAGATACCATAGTTAGTCGATAATATTAGTACTATTAGAAGCATTAGTTGTGGCTTCTGCTCTTTTCTCTCTTGCCTGCCTGTGTTTGGGGAGGTACTGTGTAAGGTACTGTGTAAGGTGCTGGTACGGTACGAGGGCCCAGAATGCCCAAGAAGAAAAAGCAAGGTGGTGGTAACACGTCGCCCCCAGAGGGCCAGAACATTAGATCGTCCCCAGAGGACAATAGAGCAGGGCAGGAAGTATCCAGCACGTCCAGTCACGGTTCCAGAAGATCTAGCAAGTCCAGTAGGAGCTCCAGAGGCTCCCGGAGATCCGATGCAGCCGCTAGGGATACCGCAGAACGGCAGGCGACCCTGGAGTCGCAGCTAGAACAAGCTGCCTTAGGGTTTGATCAGCAACAGCAGTCGCCGCAGCGACAACAATTGTCTCAGCAGTCGCCGCAGCGACAGCCTCAGTCTCAGCAGTCTCCGCCGTCGCGACAGATGCAGCAGCAGCAGCAGCAGCAGCAACAGCAGCGACAGCAACAGCAGACGCAGCAGCAATCGCGACCGGTATTGACCCAGCATATGGGTAACTGGGACAGGGTACCTCCTACGCAGCGACCACCCTATGTGGAAGTCGTGCAGGAGGCTGATGAGGAGATAGAGGTCGCGGCTAGCCCGGTAGCTAGTTCGCCGTTTGCCCCTCCGGCTGAGTTCGTGCAATCCTCCCAATTGGGGGTAGGCCGCCCGCGCCTGACTCACCCTTGGGCAGGGCGTGGCCGCGGCGGGTCGGGGCTGGGTCATGGAAGGGATCCCCGTCGGGTCTCCTTTGGAGCGAACGAGAGCTGGTCGCGACCCCCGCCACGGGCGTTAGGGTCGGCGCACGTGCAGACCGATCCTGAGGACGCGGACTACGATCCCCCGGGCCCCTTCCCCACGGTACCCACCTCCCTCCCCACAAGGAGCGCGCCCACCAACGCCAATTTCAGTCGGCTGCCCCTGGACGACCCCGGTTATGAGCATCCCACGTCCGTTCGCGTTCGGCGTGAGTCAGCCCCCTTTGCGTCACAGTGGGTGTCCGCTGACTACGCGCCCCGCCGAGAATCCGGCGACCTCGATCCCGAGCGTGAGGAGGACACCTTTGTGTCCCTACGTGGGCATGACCAGCCTGCAGGACGGGGCTCTCAACAGGAGATGCGGGCGCGTCGGCACGAGCCCCTCACCTTTTCCAGCCCCGCGTACTGCAGCAAGGGCGGCCCCTTGCGTCCTGACCCTGTCAAGGCCCCGCCTATGCCAGATTTTAAGGCGGTGCCCAAGCTCCATGCGGGCATGACTCCCCGTGAGATCGACGAGTGGGCCCGTATGTGGCAACAGTTGTACACCGTCTGGTGTGAACACCATGAGTGGCAGCTGGCCACCAAGGTTTTGATCCCCTACGTGGTGGTGAAGTGTATGGACCCATCAGTGGTCGGGATGCTTAACGTTGAGAGTGTGGCGGCCCAGTCATACCCGCAGACGGTCGAGGAACTGCACGAGCGCATCCGGCGCAAGCTCATCCCTCCCGGCTATCGACTGACCGAGCGGTTTGAGTTCGGCCGCCTACGTCAAGGCAACACTGACTTGGCGGAGTTCCTCACCACCTTTGACTCCTTTGCGGCGCGGCTGACCGGGGACCTGACGTGGACCGAGTACAAGATTCGGTTTTTGGAGGCCATCCATCCTGACCTCCTCGCTGAGGTTAAGAAGCACTATGCCGAGGTTCCCTGGGACAAGCTTGACATCCACGCTGTCCAGCAGTACCTTCTACAGGTGGCCGACGTCGTCAAGCAGCCGCGCTACACCAGCACCCGCCGGTTCGCCTCATCCACGATGACACGCCGTGTCCACTTCACTGAGGTGGAACCCGCCCCGTCGGAGGGGGAGGAGTCCAATGACGACGAGCAGCCGGCTGCCCAACTGCACGCCATCGATGCGTCCAAGGCCCGCTGTTTCATGTGTCACGAGGTCGGGCACCTCAAGAAGGATTGTCCGCGCCTCAAGGCGCGCACCAGCACGGCGACGGAGGCCACCAAGGAGGCCCCCACGTTTTCTGGTCCCGCCTTTGAGAGGCGCCCAGCGCCGGCAGCGCGGGATGCTCGCCCGCGCAACGCAGGCGCGCGGGCTGCCAAGCTGCGCGACGCGCGCACGCAGCCCAACCAGTTCCAGACACCCCGCTTCCCAGCGTCGTTCTCTCGGACAGTGCGCGAGCTCAATGAGATCCTGGCGCAGCAACAGGCGTCCGAGGCTGGAGGTGACGAGTATGAGGCGCTCAACCCCGGCGACGACGACGACTCGGATGAGGGGGAAGGGGGGACCGGAAGGTCGGACGAGGCGGCCTCCCGGCCCCGCGATCCTCGCGCATAGTGCCCCTTCCCACAGGGGTAGAAGTAGGAGTAGAGTTAGTCAACCAGGTAGCACAGACGCCTGCACCAGATGTGGGCGCGGAGATAGCGTCAGTCAATAACGTAGATAGGACTGGCGGGCAGGCCCCAGAGGTCTCCCCGCTCTCTTCATATGCAGACGTGTCGGCGACCGAGGTCGACCACGTTTCAGCCAATCATGTAGATAGATCTGGCGGGCAGGCCCCAGAGGCCCCCCCGTCCGCTGCCTCACCAAGCACCAGAACACTGCTAGTTTTCAGCGGCGGACTGGCCCTCCCTACCACCACACTTGACCCGTTTCTGAAGGAGAAGACGATCCTGGATGTTAAGTTTATGGTGGATACGGGGGCGACCACATCTTTTATCCATGAGGCCCTGGTGCGACGCGCTGGCTACACGATTCGACCGCACCCGACGCCCATCAACGTCCGGTATGCCGATGGTAACAAGCACCCGTCCCCTGGCCTCGTGGACCTCAAGGCGGTTGTCCAGGGCATACCAGTGGAGGTAACAGCCACAGTGGCGCCGCTGGGCGCAGCTGACATCATCCTGGGCGTTGATTGGCAGGACGCCCAGGACGTGACGATCAGTGTCAAGCGACGGGTGGTTTGGTTCCCTGATGGCTCCTTCTGGTGCCCACGGCACGAGTATCTGGCGCACGGCACCGAGGTGCACAACGTTCAGCACGACGCGGGGCCCGAGAAGCCACGACGCCATGCTTCTCAGATGCTGATGAGCAGCAAGACGCTCGCGCGCAACCTGCAGAAGGGCAAGGAGTACTACATGTACCGCCTTGACTCTGTGCCCCTGCTTGAGGAGCTGCTGGAGATCGGCACCGACTTCACTGACGACGAGATCGCGCGCTACAACGCCATCCTGGCCAAGCGGGAGAAGCTGTTCGACGAGTCTACACCGCAGTTTCCCCCGCCCCGTTCTGTGCTGCACCATATCCGCCTCAAGGAAGGCTTCGGGCCCACCACGTCCCCGATGTACCGGATGGGGCCAGTCGAGCTGATGGAGCTCAAGAAGATCCTGATGGCCCTCCTTGAGCGTGGTCTGATTGAGCCCAGTAACAGCCCTTTCTCCGCTGGGGTACTCCTAGTGCCCAAGCCTGGGGGCAAGTGGCGGCTCGTCACCGACTACAGGAAGCTCAACGCGATCACTGTCAAGTCCAAGTACCCGCTCCCGCGCATTGATGACATCTTCAATCGAGTACAGGGCGCCACCTGCTTCACGGTGATCGACTGCGCCGATGGGTTTTGGCAGCTCCGCATCGCTGAAGAGGACTGTCACAAGACGGCCTTCAATACGCCATACGGACACTACCAGTTCCGTGTGGCGGCGATGGGGCTTTGCAACTCACCAGCCAGCTTCCAGATGCTCATGAACGACATCTTGCGGCCCGTCATGGGGACTGCACACCTGCCACAGGTATCCAGTGACCTGCGCGACCCTCGCAAGGGGGACAAGCCGCCCTGGTCCTGGAAACGCACTTGCGCTTTGGCCTATCTGGATGACATCCTGGTGTACTCCAAGACCTTCGAGGAGCACCTGGAGGACGTCGATATGGTCCTGCGCATTATGGAGGACGAGCATCTCTCGGCCCGCAGGGCTAAGGTCCGGGCGGGGCGCAGCGTCCCGTTCCTGGGCCACACGCTTTCAGCGGCAGGCGTGGCCACGGACCCGGAGAAGATCGCCTCTGTCCAACAGTGGCCAGCTCCGACCGACGTGAAGGGCGTGCGTAGCTTCCTGGGGATTGCGTCATACTATCGACGCTTCATCCCCCGGTTTGCCACGATCGCGTCGCCCATCAACGCTCTCCTCAAGAAGGGCGTATCCTTCGTCTGGTCGGCACAGTGCCAGCAGGCCTTTGAGGCCCTCAAGGCCAGTTTGACCGCGGCACCCGTGCTCGTGCTCCCAGACCCGTCCCTTCCTTTTGTGGTTGCGACGGATGCGAGCAAGGTGGCTATCGGCGGGGTCCTCTTGCAGGACCAAGGCAAGGGCTTGCAACCGGTTGAGTACATCTCCCGCACAATGATCCCCGCCGAGCGGAACTATCCGGTCCACCAGCAAGAGCTGTTGGCTGTGGTCTACTGTTGCCACACATGGCGCCACCACCTGTTGGGCGCGCAGTTTGATGTTGCAGTCAGCGAGACAGGGGACCTCGACCCCGCCCGTTTGATTATTCACACGGACCATAGGCCCCTGACCCACCTCTTGACGCAGCCAAATCTGACGCCCCGTCAGGCCAGGTGGATGGAGTACCTTTCCCAGTTTGCCCCTTTTAAGATCCAGTATGTGAAGGGTGCGGACAACGTGGTGCCCGACGCCCTCTCCCGTCGTGCTGACTACTGGTTCTATGAGGACATGGGGGTGCTCCATACCACCTGTGAGGAGGCGCCTGGCGCCCCGCTCTACGATGACCTCCCACGGTCGCCGCGGGCTCGCCACCTGTTTCACATGAGTCATACCACTCCGGATGCCTTGTCGCCCCCCGATGGCGACGACGACCAGCGCGTGGACGCGCGGTCCCCCGGGGAAGGGGAGGGGTCCCACACACGGGTTCCCCTTGGCGCTGTGGCTCAGGCTCTTTTTCATCTGGAACCTCTTGGATCCCCGGTGGTCGTGTCTGAGTACCTACACTCGGCGCTGGACCAACCGGAGGAGGAGGACGAGGCCGATGCGTATACGGTCACTTCCCCCCTGGAGATGCTGATCAGCCGCTTCACGGTTACCGAGCCGGCCGCCTTGGAGGTGATCAAGTCACACCCCAAGATGATGGGCAGGCTCCCGTGCAAGTTCCAAGGGGGTCGCCTATACGTCATGGTGCGCCCGGACACGTGGCGCCTCTACATACCCGAGCTCTGTCGAGCAGCCTTGCTCCACGAGCTCCACGACTCCCTAGTCGGCGGTCATCAGGGCATTGGGCGGCTGCTACCAAGGGCACGTCGTCACTTCTACTGGCCTGGCATGAAGGACTACATTGCGGCCTATATACGCGAATGCCCGTCGTGCCAGATAGCCAAGTCCCAGAACACGGGTACTCAGGCTGTCCCAAAGACGCTACCTGATCCCCTGGGTCCCTGGGACTCGATCCAGATGGATTTCGTCGGCCCCTTTAAGAAGACCAAGAACGGCAACAGCAAGATCTTGGTGTTCGTGGACCGACTCACGCGCATGTGTCACCTGGCCCCCTGTCCGGCTGACCTCACGGCCGAGGGGTGTGCCAAACTGTACCTCAACCACGTCTTCCGGTTCCACGGGCTCAGCCGCCAGTTCATCTCGGACCGGGACACGCTCTTCACCGCCCGGTTCTGGCAGGAGTTCTTCGACTGCCTGGGAACCAAGGTGTCGCTAGGGACGGCTTATCACAGCTCGTCCTCCCATCTGGTGGAGCGACTCAACCGCACGGTACAGGAAACCATGCGCCATTACACCGACGAGGTGGGCAGCAACTGGGAGGAGTTGCTGTGCTTGGTGGAGTTCTCCCTGAACAACGCACCACAGGCAGCCCATGGCCTAACCCCGTTCTTTCTCAACACGGGAAGGCATCCGCTGACGCCGACCGACTTGCTGACGAGTCCGGCACTGGCGGAACCGGAGGTGCTGCGCACTACTCTGGCGGGCGTGAGCAGCCTGCTGGAAAAGATGCGCCAAGCTCACAACAGTGCGGTTAAAGGGTACCGGGCCGCTGCCGAGCGCAACATGGCTCGCGTGGAAGGCAAGCGGGACTCTAGAGCACCGGACATCGAGGTCGGGGACTGGGTCCTGGTAGAGGGACCCCAGCTCGGTCGATTCTCCCAGAAGGTGGAAGGGGAGCTCAAAACGAAGCTCCGGCCCATGTACCTGGGGCCCCACCAAGTGCTGGAGAAATGGGATGATGTCATGTTCAAGGTGGACGTGCCCATCTCATGGGGCACCGCAACAACCTTCCACCGCGACCAGCTCAAGCTGTACCACCAGAACTCGATCCAGGGTAGACTCAATCCCCCGGCTCCTGTGGAATACGATCCGGAGACAGGGGAACAGGAGGACGAGGTCGAGGAGATTGTCGCCCATCGCGATTTCGGGCGTGGTCGACAACGCCAATATCGGATCCGGTGGAAGTTCTCTCGATATGGGGCAGAGGCCTCTTGGCGGACGGAGAAGGAGCTCTCTGGCTGCAAGCGGTTGCTAGACGCGTACAAGAAGGTCCACAGGTTGCAATAGAGGTATGTACATACACTTAGAGGTATGTACATACACATAGAGGTATGTACATACCACAGGTACACAGTACACTAGTCGGTATGACACACCGGTACTCACAGGTGTTGCCTCGCTGCTCGTGGTCATTCCTTGTACAACAGACGGGCTCCCCAGAGGAGACTCGATCCAGCCCCAGAGGCAGCCCCAGAGGCAGTGATTCCAGCAGTCCCTTGGTGCGGTTCACACCCCCAGCCTCCCCAGAGGAGCCGGCAGGGTTCGTGCCAACTTGGACCAGTTTTGGCAAGAGGCGACGGTCGGAAGACATGAAGGAGCAGGGGTCGGATATAGCCGCGACCGCCAACGAGAACAACCGTGAGACCTTTAATCCGCGGACGTTTCTGCCCGACTACGGCCAGGAGGGCGTGTTCTTGGCGCGTCGACGGCGCAGGCACTGGCAAGCCGGAGCAGTGGGCCTTCGAGGAGGGTCTCCTGAGGTTCCCAGGGACTCGGGGCCCCCAGGCCACGGAGCACGGCGAGCGAGTCTATCGGTGGGCGCACCAGCAGCAGCAGATGGTGCGGGACAGGCGAGGCCATGGCCGCTGACCAGGAGGGTCGGCGGTGGTACGGTGATAGCTGGAAGGATTCCATTATTTGACTACGTCAAGGCTTGCCCCTGTGTGGCAAGTTCTGGGGGAATTGGTTTTACTAGTCCGATGGGTGAACATGGGCTGGGACATAGTACCCCTATGGTCAATCTGATTTTTGCCCTGCGTGGCAAGTAGAATAACCCTGTGTGGTTAGTAGCATGTTTGTTGTGTGCTTTCTCTCTTTAGTTGCTGGTCCTTATCTACATGACGGTAGGGACTACCGTCCCCGGGGAGGGGGAGGAGTGTTGCGAACCCGACCCTTGGGACGGGCGCAACAATGGAATAAATTATGTATTTTGGCTTGTTGTCATAGTCCGTAGGACTTTGGGACTCATTTCGGGACTTAATTTGGGAATTGTCCCTTGGTCAGGACTTTTGTATGGAACTATCATAGTTTGTGTGATTCGGACCGGTTATTTTGGGCCTAGGTTGATGTACGAGATCTTCTAGAGCTAGTAGGCCGGTGCAGTCGCGCCGCGCTGCGTACTTTATAGCTGGTTGAGATATTGTACCCATGCGTGGATTCTGTAGCCTGGCGAGGGTCGATGTCGACCCGAGGATCTTGTGTGGACTGCATGTTTCGGAATTCTCTGGAAGGCCGGCGCCATGTCGGCGCCCCTTGCCAGCCTGGTGGCAGACCTAGGTGAAATTGGTCCGAGGACGAGAGTCTCGTCCTCTTGGTTCGGAATAAAGTGTGTGTTTTCACCTGTCTGAACCTGGGGCATAATTCCAACTGCATTTGGTAGCTCCATCCTAAATGTGGATTGTGTAGATTAATGCAATATTAATCAACGCGAGCCGTAACAGGCCTAAAGCCACGCCTGTTCCGTTAATCCCACTCCCAGAGAGTGGTCGTGGTTAGCCAAGAAACCGGGAATAACCTACCTTAACAATAGGATCTTTCGCACGACCCAGATGGGTTCGTTACATTCAGGGGGAGAAGCGTCTTTCTTACCACCATCCGCCCCACGACCTAGCCCGCCTGCTGCATCTCCACCCCCTTTTGCGGCCGACCCGTCTTCCGTCGACCCACTTGTCGCGCCTTCAGGGGGAGAAGCGTCTTTCTTACCACCATCCGCCCCACGACCTAGCCCGCCTGCTGCATCTCCACCCCCTTTTGCGGCCGACCCGTCTTCCGTCGACCCACTTGTCGCGCCTTCAGGGGGAGAACCGTCTTTCTTACCACCATCCGCCCCACGACCTAGCCCGCCTGCTGCATCTCCACCCCCTTTTGCGGCCGACCCGTCTTCCGTCGACCCACTTGTCGCGCCTTTAGAGGACGCGCCCCCCCCCCACTACCTGTCGCGTCTCCCCTCGGGCTCGACCCGCCTGCCGTCAACCCACCGCCCACCCCGCTTGGTGCTGCTTTCGGAGTACGGCCAGGATATTCCTCCCCCCCGATCTCGCCTGGCCCGTGCACCTCATCTGGGCGATATAGATTCCCGTCCGTGTGTACTTCTATCTCCGGCTGGTGCTCCTTCTTCTTCTTCTTCTTCTGTTCTGCCGCGTGTCCTTCCCTGACGGCCTCGTTGTACAGTTCCGTCCACACCTCGTCGAAGGTTTTATCCTTCATGAGATTTCGGATCTTCGCGTCCTCTCTCATCGTCATGTTCGCGTCCTAATACTACTAAGCAACATAAATGTGTGGACAACAAAACCTTTTATTAATATAAGTCCATACACCATCCATGAGATGCAAGGGTACCACCAGATGTAACCGGAGGTGCAAGTTCTCCGCCAGGCCGGGGAGGACCACGTGCGGAAAACATGCCAGAAAGAGACCCGCTAAGCCCTGAACTTCGGTCTAGTTTGCAAAAATCCGAATCCCTTTCACCCAGTCGGACCGCACGCCCTCGTGGCGTTTGTTCGTAACGAATTCGAGACCAAGCGGCTCGAACACGAGGCGCAAGTCGTCCAGCGTGGGCCTCCCCTTTCCCGCTGCCGGCTCCTCGTGCAAGAACGCTCCCAAGAACGCGTTCCTGAAATCCTTCATTTTCGTCCAACCATCCGGTTCCAATGAGACGCTAGGGAGTTTCACAAACTCGGCTGCCTTTTCGGGAGTCACGGTGCGCACGGTGGGCGAGGGGAGACAACACGGTTCGTCCTCCTCCTCGTCCGGCCTCTTGACGCGCTTCTCGGCGGTCCTGAGGGCGTCCCATGGCGGCCAGCGGAGGTACTCCTGAAAAAAGTCGGTCGACTTCGACCTCTTGAAGCCGGGGTTGTAGCTGTGCACTTTCTCGCTCAGCTTCGCCCTGTGCTCGATCATCCACGCTTTCACGTCCACGGGGACGGGGACGTCGTTCTCGACCAGCCCCAAGAACAACGCGTGAAGGTGGGCGGTCCTGTACCGCTCGTCGGTCGTGAGGTTGTTCACCCCCGTCCTGTCGAAAGAGTCGATGATCTCGTTCACGAGTTCGTCCGACACGAGGTCGCCCGCGTATCTCAACAAAGCGTTTGCCACCAACGCGAGTCTCGTCTTGCCGCAAAACACGCGGAAGTCTGACAAGTCCGCCTCGCGAACCTCGCCAAAAACCACGGGGTCCCTCGAATTGTTCACCGCGAACCCCGTGGTTCTCTTTGTCCCGAGACCTCCTCCGCACGAAAACCCGTGGCGTTCGAAAAGCGCGTTCCAGAGCCACTTGTCCGCGCGAAACTCGCTCGCGTGGTCGTATCTCGGAAACCCCTTGTCTTCCATGAAATCAGAAAAGGCCGTGAAAACGCGCTCCGTGGAAGATGTCAACGTCGGTCCTTTGTTGACCCGGTTCGACTCGAGAAACTCCGCAAACAGCTCGGCCCAACGGATCTCTTCTTCGTTCAAGGACCTGTACAGAGGCTGGACGAGCGCCCGGTCCATGTCGTCCAGATCGCCCAATTCGTCACGGAACTTGCGTTTGGCCATGGCGAGTGCGTTATCCTCGTATCACGAGACGACTAGAGTCGCGACTGGGAGGACGCGCGCCGCGAACGCCGCCCGAGTTCTGCGCGATCCGCACGTAGTGACGAATCCCGTATGCGAGCTTCGTGGCCAGTCGAACCTTGTCGTCCGAAAAGTGCTCGCTCCCGAGCGTGAGATTGTCTATGGCGCAGTCCGACGTAACGCCGCTGTCGTGCAGGATTTCGGCGAAACTCTCGGGCAAGAACTTCTCTCTCGCGAGCACGCGACCGCAAACGGCGAGATTGTACAAGACCACGAACTCTTCGACGGTGTCCTTGTAAGTTTCCGGCAGAGAAAACACGTATCTCTCCAGCTCCGAGGACAAAGAGTCCACGCACTTGAGAAGCTTGTCCATAATACCTGTGCTACAAATAAATGGACAGGTTAGACGACCTTGTAGCCCGCGCCTACTCGGACGGGTTGTCTCTGGAACGAAACCTGCACACTCGACGACCTTCTAGAAAGCTCGGAGACCTTCTAGAACTATTCTCTCTTGGAGTGTCGTTCAATCCGTACGTGGCCAAGGTCTTGCACGGCAGCGGGTACTACGGCGGGGCGGAATCTGACAACGCCTACCCCGTGGCCATGTCCTTGTCCGACACGTCAAGCGATCCGTACGGTCCCGTACCCGAACCTTCTTCGCCGGCCGCGGCCTCCGAAGACGCGCCACCCGAAGAGACGTCCGACGAACACGACACGAATCCGATCGGCGGCGACGACACGTCCACACCCCTCCTACGACGGACCCTCCCACTACCCCATCCAAGACCCCGGGGGGGGCGGACCCACTCGTAACCGGCTTCGGCGTATCCGCTCCGAATTCATCCAAGGACGAGGAAACCCCGAAAGAAGAAACCACAGGGGGCGAGCCGGTCGCCGTATCCGAACC
>RPFO01001730.1:0-28382 GCA_009746045.1 Mesostigma viride | reverse complement strand
CTGGCCCATCCGGGTGACCTTCGCGAATGTGGCCAGCAAGGTGAAGGTACTCCAGGCCCGCAAGCTCCTAGGCGGGAGAAACGCGCCGAGGCCTCGACGACCTCCTCTCCCCGGCCCAGCTAGTCATCAAGAACGGTCTGCTGGGCAGCGACGTGGCGATCAAGGCCAGGCATGAAGGCCAGAAGGTCTACGTCCGCCTCGTCCACGACACCCCCGTGCTCTTCATCAACGGCAAGCGCACGGATGTGCAGGCTCCTAACAAGCGGCACAAGCCGGGCCGTACCAGGCCCGCCCCAGCTGCGTCATCATCGTCTACGCACGTCCCGGGTATGGATGGCGCCCGGTAATTAAGGGCACACCCTCGCGGCCTCGCGGTACAATAGGCTTTGGGCATCCGGGTTGGTCTGTACGCCGTACGAATGCGATAAAATGCGGGATAAAGCATATTTTGGGCCTCCACGTATTTTACGCGTATTTTACGTCAGACTACGCGGTTTGGACTTAGAATTTTTCGGGGGTACCAGCGGGCAGCGGGCACTGGCGCGGTGCCCAGGTTCTGGGCGCGGCGCGCTCACTGCGCATTTGAGATTTTTACTACTAGAAGTAGATGCGTATGTACAGTTCTTTTCATTAAGCGCAAGCCTTGCAAAATGTTTGGCCGGTAGGAGACAGCTAGGACTAGGTACATAACGCATAATAACAGTGTGCCAGCAAATGCCAGCTGTGCTACTGACGGTGTAATGCAATATAGCGACGACGAGGCCAGTGCGACTGTGCGACAGTGTGCAGCCATTTTCGATTTGCAGCCATGAAGAAGAAAGGGCCTGAATGGGATTTCGTTCTCGAGAAGAAAGAAGCAGTCACAGATGCTGTTAGTAACAAAACGCAGTTTGTGTCGAATAAGTTCTGCTCATTTTGCAACAAGAAGTTCTCATACGGGGCGGGGGCAATCAGCGTATTCCGAGTCCGTGCACACTTTGCCGGAATCGCAGGGGAAGGGATGTTACCCTGCGACAAAATTCCACCGAATATCCGGAGCAGGTTTCTTAGGATGTATAACAACAAGTCGCAGCAGTCAGACGCCAAGAAGCAGCACAATTTGAACAGCTACTAAGGGCAATGGCGGAGATGGGAGGGGCTGCGCCGGCTGACTTGTCGTCGGTTCCCAGCAAAGGCCAGCTGAGCATCACCAAATGGCTGGTTCCCGTCGACGAGAAAGGTGTCCAGCTGCTGGCTGCCGAATTTTTTATCGAGAACGGCATTGCCTTCAATGCGGCTGAGAGTGCCTCTTTCAAGCAGATGGTGGCCGGCATGATCCAGTGCAAAGGAGGGCACGTCACCCCTCCTTCTCGGAAGTAATTGTGTCTTGTGTCCTCTCATGCATTATATATAGTGGATGGCTTTCCTTACAATCAATTAATTAATTGATTCCTTACTATTCCCGTTGCAGCCTGCTCCCCCCTGCATTTAACAAATCATAATCAGATAGGATTCCAGGGCATAAATTAATGGAAGATGTTAATAAATAAGCATATACACCAAATTTCAGTTGCAATAACTGCATGACCATCATCAAGGAGCGTGCTAATTGGGTGACTGACAATTGGACCACAAAAACTGTCGCGTATTTTACCGCCGCGTATTTTATACCCCCCACGTATAATACGCGTATTTAAGTCCACGTATTATACCCCGCACACGTATTTGCCAACCCGGTTGGGCATAGTCTTTAATAAACAAGCCCCTTTCCATCCTCATGTCGCACCGTGCGAGCATGATTAGGATGCAAGGTCGCCAGGCACGCCACGGTCAACCTTCCCGCCAATTTACCAGCCACACACGCCTCTTGGCCCGCCTTGAGCGGGACGAGGCCCTGTCGACACGCCGGCGACCCCAGCCAGGACGGAGACGACGCATATCCGCCCTGAAAGAAAGACTCCATGCGTTGACAAGCATTAACCCCAATCGCCACCCTCCCCCTCCCCCCCCCACCCCCCCCCCACCCCCACCTCCAGCACTACCCTTCTCCACCCCCACCCCCACCCCCACCCCCACCCCACCCCCACCCCCCGCTAATAGGGCAACGGCCCATTCTTGGTATTGCAAGCTTTATTAACGTGCGCACCCTCCCTGCAGATCCTTCTACGAGCGGCGGCACCCCAGCACGCCAACGCGTCGACGAGCTGATCGCCTTGTGCGCGGACAACAAGATCGCCGTCCTCGGGGTCCAGGAGCACCGACGCACCGTTGACCCTCAGCACGGGGTGTGCTGAGGGTCAACGGTTTGCTGGTCGACGACCTGCGTGCGGGCTGGCGGTTCCACTCTGGTGGCGGCGACGCGCCGGGCCAAGGTGGTGTGGGCCTCTTGTGCTCGCCGGCAGCATCAGAGCAGCTCCAGTCCATCATGCTGCGGTCCCCGCGTGTGCTAGTGGCCACTTTTTTGGCCACTGAGGGCCATTCACACCACACGCTAACCGTTATCGTGGGATATGCACCACATGCGGGTCGAGCTCAGGCGGAACGTGAGGCCTTCTTCGACGCCCTCAAGGCTCCAGGAGGAGGCCAACATCCCAGCTCGGCAGTTCCTCCTGGTTATGCTGCTCGACGCCAACGCCACGCTGCCAGTTGGCACTGGGGGCGCTCAGTATTCCCCAACCAACACGACAGCCAACGGTAACACGCCTTTATTTGCGAATCTGCTGGCAGAATCTGCGCTGGTTGCATGCAATGCTTCTTTCGCACGCCCCGCTGAGCAGCTGGCCAGCTTTTTTGGGCCGTCGGATCGGGTGGGGTTGCCTTGACTATGTCTGCGTACGTCGGGCTCAGCGCCCCTCAGTTGTCGATGCTCGCGTCCTGCAAGATTCTGCATGTCAGCACGGTGGAATCTGATCATCGTCTCGTGCTCGCTCGCATCAGATTGCGGTTTCCTGGGGTGAAACCGTCGCGACAGCTGACGCCTCAGCCAGATCTGAAGGTGCTCCGGATTGTGCTGAAGGATGCCGACAAGATGTCAGCAGCAGGCCGCTATGTCGCACAGGGATGATTTCCTGGCCGTCTTCGACGCCCGGGGCAGCCGACAGCAGTTACACGCCATTCCGCCGCCGGGTGATATTTCAGTGATCCTCCGTGGTGTCGCTGCCAAGTATCGCCTGGCTGCCCGCACCCTCCCCACCTTGCCTCCGCGCCGGCAGCTTGCTGTCCACCGTCACGCACCGACAGTGGTCGCCGCCAGGCAGATGCTCCGCCGCAACAGAGATCCGATCGCCAAACCTGGGCTGCAAGCAGTTCTGAGGGCCGCCTACGAACAGGCTGACTGAGAAGGCAGATGCTCAGCATGCAGATGGTCAAGGACCTGCGCAGCTGCCAGCAGAAGCACGACGGCAAGGGGGCCTGGTTCTGGTATAAGCGCCTCGGGCACCCGGACGGCCTCGGCCGGCCCCACCGCCACGACGTCCCCGGCGCCCCAGCCAAGCGGCTTCGATCGTACCTGGGCCACGGCCACGGCCGAGGTCGTTGGGACAGCTGCGCCGCCCCCACCCCTGCTCCCAGCCGCCGCCGCCCGCCCGGCCGCCCTGGCCGGCTCCGCTGGGCCCCCGGCCCCGCCTAGGTCAGCGGCGGACTACCTAGTCCCCCGCTGGTCGGCCCACTTGGCGACCCGTCTGACATGCCTCCTTTCACCTCTCGCGAGGTCACGGAGGCGGTCCAGCGCCTGCGTTATGACGCAGCCACCGGCTCTGACGAGATTCCTGCCGCAGTTGTAAAACTTGCAGCCGAATTCGAGGACACAGGTGTTATGCTGCTCTTCCGGGACATCTGCAACCGCCTTCTGCTGTCGTCGCAACCACCTCCAGCGGCCTGGCAACACAGTTTTCGCAGGATGCTGTACAAGAACAAGGGGTCGCCTGCCGACCCCGGCAACTACAGAGGGGTGTGCATTCAAAGTGCCCCCCTCAAACTTCTTATGCGGCTCATCCTGAACCGCCTGCGCACGGCCCTGGACGGTCACCTCAGCGAGACACAGCACGGCTTCCGTTCAGGTCGCAACACAGTACAGGCGCTCTTCGCTACTCGCCGACTGGTGGAGGAACTGCAACGCCTTCAGCCTGGTGAGTCCCCTTTGCACCTTGTGCTGGTGGACTTCATCAAAGCCTTCGATTCGGTTTTCTGGCCTGTGCTTTGGGAAATCCTCGAGTTGTTCCGGATCCCCCGCCCCCTGATTGCTGTCATCCGCAACCTGTATGAAGGGTCCACCACTTCGGTGCGCACGTCTTACGGGACCACGCCCCCATGCCCTTTACAGAAGGGTGTGTGGCAGGGCTGCGTGCTGTCGCCCTACCTGTTCATTATTGTTGTCGAATACGTAATGATTCAGGCGCGCAAGCGATTTGCCCGCATCGTGGGCAGGGAACCAGGAGTGCAGGTTGCTAACAAATTCTGGCATGGCGGTGCGGACACGGAGATTCGGCTGGCAGATGATCATCTACGCAGACGACACCACCCTCTTCGAGGACACTGAGCACGTGCAGACATGGCTTGACTGCCTGGCTCTCGAGGCCCGTGCAGTGGGGCTTGAGGTCAGCAAGAAGACAGAGGCCCTGGCGGTTGGGCTTACCAACTCACCGCCGCCCCTCTATCTCCTAGACGGCTCTCGAGTCCTGTATCGGGACCGCGTTAAGCTGCTGGGCAGCCTGCCCCCAGCTGCGAGGTTGATGTGGACCATCGATCGCATCTCCCTCGCCTGGCACGCTTTACGCCAGTACCGGGCCCTGTGGCGCAAGCCCCTGGGCAAGATCGAGAAACAGGACCTGTTCAAGGTCCTCGTCCTTCCTGTTCTCACGTATGGGCCGAGACGTGGACCCTCACCGCCGACCTGGCCCGCAAGCTGGACGGCGCGGTCACCAGCATGCTGCGTTCCATTTTCAGAGTAGGATATGTTGCTCATGTCCGCAATGAGGACCTGTACCAGGGCATGCCATATATCACCAGCACCATTAAGCAGCGACGCCTGCAGCTAGTAGGGCACCTAGCTCGCACCAACCAGGTAGACACCTCACGTGGCCCCCCCGCAGGACTGCGACCAGCTCAGCCTGGCCGGCACCTCCTGACGTGGGCCGGGCCCAGTGATGTTAGACGCCGCAAGGCCCGCACCTTCAAAGAACAGCTAGTAGAGGACATGGGGGGCCTAGGCCTCTCTGTGATTTGGAAGAAGATGATGGACAAGGCCAAGTGGGCCCAGGTCATAGAGGACAACGAGCCCCCCCCAGTGGGGAAGCGCCCGCGTGTGCAATCCCGTGGGAGGCACGCCAGACAGCTCCCCTAGGGCAGCGTGCGGGTGTCTAGATAGATGCTGTAGTTAGAATGCTGTTAGATAGATGTAGTATGTAGCCGATGTAGATAGATTAGACCGGTAGGAATGTTTGCACCCATCCATCCATCCATCGGGGTTAATGCTCCGTGACTCCCCAACGGGAGCACGAGTCTAATTAATTAATTAATTAATTAATTAATTAATTATCTTCCATCATCATTCCGTCATCATTCCGTCATCGCGACTAGCAAATGTGCACCACCCTTATGCTGGCATCTGCCACCCCTATAGTGACCCTATAGTGACCGCGGCCTGGGATGGGGTCTCACCCTAGCTAAAACTTAAACCCTGAACCCAAACCCGTCTCCAGACTTTCCTTGACCCCATGGCATATGGGGGGCACTGCTCACCAGGTTGTGACATTTAGGCTGGCATCTGTCACCGCCCCCCGGCAGTTGTGGTGGTTTTGTTGGGGTGTGACAAGGATGGCGAAAAATTGCACGTACTTACTCTATATATAAAGAACGCCCAATTTTTCGCCACCCTGCCACCCCTTGGCGCGGGTCATAGGAGGTGTTTGTCAAGGTGTGAGAGTGATGGCGAAAAATTGTCCTTAGTTACTCTTAAGAGAAAGAACGGACAATTTTTCGCCACCCTGCCACCCCTTGGCGCGGGTCATAGGAGAGGTGTCGTCAAGGTGTGAGAGGATGGCGAAAAATTGTCCTTAGTTACTCTTAAGAGAAAGAACGGACAATTTTTCGCCACCCTGCCCCCCTGGCGCGGGCATAGGTGGTGTTTTGTGTCAAGGTGTGGAGTGATGGCGAAAAATTGCCTTACTTACTCTTAAGAGAAAGAACGGACAATTTTTCGCCATGTCCTCGCACGGTGAGGGAGGCGGCGAGGGCCGCGCGGCGGGGTGTGACCGGAACCGGATCGACGTCTACTCGAAGACGAGGAGACAGTGAGCGCGACGTCTTGGAGGTTGTAAACCGTTTTACAAAGAAATGCATGGCAGAAAAACAGGCTTTTATTAAAATATTAAAACTACTTATCCGCTCCCTGCAGGAAAGGAGCGATTTCATCCATCGACAGGCCAGACAACGACGTGATCGAATAATCCTTCTCATCGCCCCACCACGAGGGTTTATACCTATCAAGAAACGCATGCATGTCCGCCTTCGAAATTTCCAAGCAACCACCGCCACGGCTATTGCCCTTCGCCCCCTTGGCATAAATTCCCAGAGTCGGGTTCAACAAGCTGTTGATGAGACCGCTGCATTGCGCAAAAGACAAACTACCAGCCTCGCCTGCCCTCCGCCGGTATCCAAATGTTGAGCGCATGAACCAGGCCTTGTCGGCAATTTCGCCGTCAATTCTATTCCCTAGTGCAATCGTCTCGTCGCGCGTCAACTTCATTGTGAGATTGGACGGATCAGCCGTCGTGATGAAGTCGATGATAGGCGTCCCTTCTAGTAGCTTGAGCGTAATGGCCAGAGACTGTGCTAGTCCAAAACGAGAATACGCCTTCAATCAAACAAGGACTCTGACTTCTGCAGAATCAACAGATTGTCTCTAAAATGCTCCTTGGTTCCTAGTCCCGTCAACTTCGAATATTGCCGAACGCCAACGTACGCCTTCCTCCCCATCTCCTTGTCCAGAATTTGAGGGAGCTCGTCGTCGATGAGATCATACGGAATCTCGTACAACCGATGAGTCAATTCGTACACCGCCTTCAGACGCATTTCGTACGGTGAAAGTGGAACCGTGCCGCCGATTCTCCCCTCTAGATCCTTGTACTCCTCCTCGCTCAGAAGCACCACCTCCCTGTCCTTGTCTGGATCTTCTAGTACCGGAAGCGGGGGGCGTCGATGTCCCCCAACTCCTCCACTGCCGACACCTCCACGCCGTAGTCCTCCGTCAGTATCTTGATGAGATTTCCCTTGTAATGGGACCTCGACACCGCGAGATCTTGCTGGTTCCGGCAGAAGAGGCGGAATTTGGGACAGTTTCTGTCATAGATACGCGACTTGTCCGCGCTCCAATCGCAGACTACGTCGGCGTTGTCGAACAGCAGCTGGATGAGCGCAGTGTCCCCCGCGATCATGTTCTCGACGATCGTACCGTAGTCCGTTGGAGGCCTGTCAAGAAGCGAAGTCGTGTCTCGATAGAATATGACCATCTCCCCTTGACTAAGTGGCGCACCCTGAAAATTTGCTGGAGGGTTGTCGTGTAGCTCGCGTAGTGGTCCCCGTTGATGAAGAGCCCCACCATGCTGTCGAACGTGTGCTCCGTGTAGCTGACTCCAACCGTGATCGTGGGCTGAAATCAAAAAGTCCAAGTCAGCCCACGCAGCATTCGCGCCAAACTCCAGATCCTCCTTGCTCGTCAGACTAGTGTAGAGACGCCCGTTCTTGCGCTTGTCGATGAAGGGTTTGAGTGCCTCATACGCCATGGCGGCCTCTTTTTTGCCAGACATTGGGCAGAAAATCCTCTCTCCGGCCTCTATCCTCCTCTCACACTCAGTAACAAACCTGTCCACGCAGACCTTTCGCCAGTTCTTTTCTGATGTCACATCCACCCATCGCAGAGTCCTGTTGGTAGGGCGCCGGAAGGTGTTGCAATCCACCTCCATAGTATCCGCCGCGCGATAGGCCGCTATGAACTCGTATACCTTTCGAGTAACGGTAGCGTCTAGCGCAATCACGACCTTGGACGTCTCAATGAGCCTGATGAACTTCCTCAACACTCGCGCTTGTATTTCATGTGGCCCTGCGAAATCGCGGTGAGGGTGTTATATATTTCGTCTAGGATGAGGAGATCGAACGGTTGGTCTGTGACGCGCAAGATGCTGTTAAGAACGACCAGCACCCTGTCATCAGACATCATCCCCTTCGGACCGCTGAGGTAGTGACGGAAATTCGGGTCACTGGACAAGATATGGAACGCGTTGTCCTCCCATGCAATCGTCCTCCCGCGCTCGCCCAGAGACTTGTAGTTGCGATCCTCCTCCTTGGACAGGCTGATGTTAGCCACCATGCAGCACACGCGGATACCTGGATCCCTCCTCACCGCCTCGTTGACGAGTTCACGAATCCTCTCAGATTTACCTGTTCCGCAGTTGGACTGGACGAGGATGGTGCTCTTATGCGGGCCTCTAAATAGCGCGTCCCAGCTGAAAGGCTTGATTTTCTCGGACGAGTACGTGTGAGTGAACGGGACTTGATCAGAGTCCGCCCCTTGCATAACGGGAGGTGCGATCTCGATCTTGCGAGCATCTGGCGATTTCCTGTAGCAGTCATAGAATACCTGCCCCGATGGGTATTGGAGCGTGAATGGGCCGTTCTTCTCGTGCACCTTGTTGCAGATGAGGCAGATGTGGTCGTCACACTGTTGATACTTAACCCTCACGAGCTTGACGTCTGGAGACAACTCAATGCTGCCACATTCGAGGTAATCACATTCGGGGGCCACCTTCTCCATCGCGGCGAGAGATGCAGAAATGTCGATGTCCTTGCCCGCCGCCTTCACCGTACACTCGCGACGTCCGCGAACGCCTCTCCTCTTGAGCGATGCCGCCCAGTCAGGAGGCGCACTCACTACCACCCCGCCAGAGACGTCGTCAGGCGAGTAAACGTTGATGAGATGGTCGAGGAAGTCGCTCGACGAGCCTTCGCACGTGCGCAGAATTCCCAGAGGGTCGGTATCCCCGAACTTGTGCATCCCGACGCACCGAAAAAGACTGTCTCTCCTGTAGACGGCCTCGTCGATCACCGTATCCATTTTGCCAAAAAAGTCAGCTGGGTGGCGACAGATCTCGTCGAATTCTTCTTGTCCGCCGACCTTGTATTTAAGCAGCTCGTGGGCGTCATCGTGAACAGGCGAAGAAGTGTCGAACGATGCGCGCTTGATAAAATCGGTGAGGCCGCTGTACCAATACACTCTCGCGTCAAGGTCGGCAAGAACGAGACCGCGCACGACGATGTGGAAGGACGATTTGAACAGATCCTTCTTCATGCGAGACGCTGTGCTGACCTCGTAGCGAAAACCCTCCGTCGCGATGTTCAGGACGACTCGGCAATACTCGTCGTGCACACGGCGGAAGTGTCCTGGATAATCGATGTTTGCCAGACGCTCGTCATCTGGATCGACCTTGTCGTCTATGTCGACGTACGCCCACGACGGGTCGTCTGGCTTTATGACTTCGTCGAGCGTGCGGCGAACGGGATGAGCAGCGCACTCAGCATAGATCCGCGAAAAGTCTGCGAGGTTGCCGTAATGCGCGTACTCGTTGGCGTCCGCGTGTTGATGCCACGCGCGCAAATGAAACGATGGCCGAGAGACACCCCGGCCTCTTTTGTGGGGGCCTTCTTGTAGCGCCATTGCGTGACGAGCTTGTTCATGGTCTCATGGGTGGCCTCGGGTGGTGGGTGGAGTAGAGCCAGCCACGGAATGTCCGAGTCCTTTATATTCCCACCGGATGTCGAAAAACTTCCAGAAGGTCCGACCGAGACGACACGACCTGGTGCAGACGACATGATATTATATTACATGTTTAGAAAAAAAAAACATTTCGATCAAAAAGTTTTGAAACCATCGACTCTTGACCCTCGAGTGGAAATTTTGGGATGAAAGTTTTATTTACCGGATATTACGAGCGGTTTAGATTTCTCCCATGGCACGAGTGTTTTAAATGGGCTTATGGTAAATATCTCCCACGGAAAACCTGTCCGTGTCAGAACTTACTGGCGACTTTTTTACAGGATTTTCCTCGGCCTCAGCCGACGCCCGCCAGTCTCGCCACCCTGGGGGTGAACTCACCCCCTGTCGCTCGTAAAGGGCTCCTGTGAGCACGTCGTGTCCCATCAAGTCACCAGCCCATTTTCGCTTCTGCCACGACGCGCCCTTCAAAAACGGGTGATGTAGGCCTGCCTCGTTGCATCGATTCCGTGGTAGATGCGGTTATAGCGGTTGCTGTACAGGGTGTGATCTATTGGATTGCCCGGAGACCTCGGGTCTCGAATACGTACGCCTGGTTAGCTCTCGCCCCCAGTGCGTTAATCAGCTTAGAGTACCCATCTGGGATCTTGAAGTCATAGACGCCGAAAGTCTCTCGCGTCTTGAATTTTTTGATGATGATGCGATGCTCGCTAGGAATGTATCCGTTCTCGTGCGGCCCGAGCTCGTCGATAGACCCGACGATGCGCATCTGATCGTGGTCGTACCTGGTCGGAGGCAATTTCTCACCAGACAGATAGAGAAGACCCATCAGAGCTGCGTCGGAGGCCGGGTCCTTTTTGAACTCGGCGGCGGCGATCCGCTGGAGCTGCTCGTACGTGTGTCTCAGGGCTTGTTCTCGGCCCTGTAGAACTTCCTGTCGAGATCGCCGACCTTCAGCTCACCGACCCGGGCAGCATACGCGTCCGTCACGTCGCGTGGGAGCCTCTTCTCGGATGGCATCATTCGATTCACCCCGTTGACGACTCCAAGAAGGTTCTTCTCGTTCTCCCTCCACGCGTCCTCTTTCGAATGCGCGAGATTGCGTTTGGGTTCCGAGGTCTCGTGGACGACGCGAAGGACAAGGGCGGTGTCGGCGAGGCAGTCGACCGACTCGTCTTGCGAGCACCCCATTTTGTCGAGGAGAACTCGCAGCCTGCCGATGTAACCTTTCGCGGTTCTGCGCGTCGCCCCGCGCTCTTTCGAGGGCCTGCCAGGCTCGTGATGCTCTGGCCGGGCATCCGCTGCGGCGACGGCCTCGTTGAACGTCCAATATCGCCCATCGCTAACTCGTGCGGTAGTTTCGCCGGGATGAATCGGTTCCGGCGAGGGTGGAGATGTCGCCTCCAAGCCGATTTTGTCCGCGCACTCTGGTTATTTGCGATCCATCGGTCACTCGGATTCCAGACGCCCTTCTTGACCTTGCTCTTGGCCGATGCAGTTCGTCTGGTCGCGGGCGATGGCTCGCCTCTTCGCCTGGGCCCGTCGCCACTGCTCGCGACGCTCCTCACAGTCACCGTCATTTGATGACTGAACATTAGACAATTTTTTTGCCCGTGGCTTTTTATACCCCACGGGGTGGATTCTTGGGCGTCCTCTGGGCCGCTTTGGTTCGTGTCGTTTTTCCGTTTTGGAGGGTAACCGCCCACGTGGACGCCTGCGATCGCTCACCAAGGCGAGGATAGCCAATCGGATTTCGGGTTTCATATCGTGACAGGTGGACGGAATCGTGTCGTTGTGGCCAGCTTCTTGAAGGATCCTAACGACACGTTCTAACGTTTTAGTCCGAGACGAGATCCCGCGCAGTACCGAAGCAGTGCTTGAGTGTCTAGAACGTACTCCTTCTCGACGCCAGTGTATCGTTTTGCGGGCGAAGGATTCATGTTATATTATAATCAGAGAATTTATTTTATCGACAAGAAAACATTGAAGTTCTTTCGAAACATTTTTTTCGGGTCGCGTTGGTCGAAGTCGATCCCGAAAAAACTATGAGGGTCGTCCTTGACGGCGTGATCCCACAGCGCGAGAAACTCGTCTGGCGCCACGGCTCCTGCGCTCTCTTCCGCGATCTGACGCGCGGCCCTGTGGTCTTTTGTGCGAAAGAGAGCCAGAAAACTGATATTGGCTCGCACTGCTCTAGGGACACCACCGCTGGTGTACGCTTGCGTAAGGAAAATCATACTCGTTAGGAAATGCCTGTGCTTGAAAGCAAAAGCCGCGACAGCGTTCTTGGAAGAGCTTTGGTAGAGTGCGCTCCCTTGCATATCGTCAATCAGAATCAGTGAGCTAGGAGGACCGTGCTCGAACCTGGTCTCGGGTTTCGTCCAGTTCATGGCGTCTAGACGCAGATACATCGACAGCTCCATCAAATCTTCGTTTTTCTTTCCGTGGACGTATTCGCGTTGAAACGTTTCCCACACCCTGAGATCGTCCTTGTACCGCTCGTACTCGTGGAGGTCAGATTTGATGTGATCCACCATTCCATCGAATGCCAGGTTGGAGTACACTTCCATCTCCATCACTGGCTCGGGGAGCTCTTTGTACTTTGGCTCCGTGTGTGCGGATCCACTGATAAGGTAGAGCTTGTCGAATGAGTTGTTAGTGAAATAAGTCTTCGCCATGTTGACCGCCGCGGTTGTTTTTCCCGAACGCCTCGCCCCACAAAAGTTGGCAATGAAGTGCAAGCTCGGCATGTTTTGCGGGGCGGGACGCTGAGGGGCGTATCGCTGCTTGATGTCCCTATTCTCCAGCGATTGAATTCGTCGCTCTTCGATGACAGCCATTACCATTCTTAAGACATTTTATTCCTCCAATGAAGCGAGGAGGGATGCCCGGATGGCGGCCATGCGAATCTCGTACGGGGTCATCGCGACAGGGGGCGGGGGTGGCGGTGGAAGCTGGCGGGTCTTGATCGGGGGTGGCGGGGTGTCCGGCTCTGACTCCCTTGGTTTTCGCCCCCGTCTAGGTTTCGGCGTGTCGGCGGGTGTCGAGGCGACGCTGTCTTCCGCAAGAAGGCGTTCGATGCGCGATTTATTTCGAGCTTCTTGCAGCTCGAGTTCAACGAGCCTTTGTCGCTGGATTTCCAGTTCCTTCGCGAGGACCTTGCGCTTCGTTATCTCTGCCTCCTTTTCATCGTTCCGTCTCTTCTCCCTCTCTGCCTTTGAGCGCTGTTGATAAATCCTCATCTTGTCACGTAGGGCCTTTTTCTGTTCGTCGTTCAACGGCTGTCCTTTTCGAATCGTCCTGACCAGGTCCACCTGCTCTTCCCGAGTCTCGGCGAAGGTCTCGTCCTGGAAGCTCATTGGGGTCTCTGAAGCCTCAGAGGCCATGTTTATATTCTACGTAGATAATAAATGGTCGTGCTTACAACCCTGAGCAGACCGACAAACCTCGCCACCGGGTTAACGCTCGACCCCGAAATGGAGGAGCGTGTTTCTGCTGTCGAAACGGACATCGACGGGCTTGAGACTAGCGTGTCGTCGCTTCTGAGCAAGTCGCACCCATTTGATGAGTCGCTTGTCGTCGACGGATTCAAAATTTTTTATCCAAGCCAACCGACAAATTTGCGAATCGGAGACGATTACGACGACGAAACCGCGAGTGACCCATCGGAACTCGTCTACAACCTCGTCGTGAACGGGTATTCGTATTTCAAAGAAGGCACTACGATAGTCGACGATCTCACTCTAAACGAACCGTACCTTACGGCGAAAGTGGGAGCAAACCAATACCACGTCTTCGACTTCAGTCCTGACACGCTGCTAGACCCCGGCGGCAGAGTCCTGACCCGCGCGCAACTGGACTATCTTTTCGACCAACACGGAGTAGGCACCACGTCGATAACTAATTTGAACGGGGATTTCGTCCTTCATCTCGAAGACGGGACGACCGTGTCGCACCAAAACGCGTTCAGCGTCATCAACGACCAGGATGTGCGAGTTCAGCTTCCTTACAATGTTACTAATGGCGACGCGAGTGGGATTTGTAAATATACGTATCGCGACTATCACATGACCCAATCGGCCATGGGCGATAACGTCGTGGATGGAACAGTGGGGTATCCGTATTTTTCCGATGCGTTCTTTGGACTCGGCGGATCTCGATTCAACGGCCTCCCTCTCCGCGTGGAGTTGTTGTCTTCTCCACGATTCGCGACGACAACCGCCGCCTTCCACTAACTGGGAGATCGTTCACCATCACGCGTACCTACTCGCCACTCACGGATTGGAGAATGGGACCGATTGAACCTTTGAACGCAATCCACTGGAGCACCACTCCCGCCAATGCTACATGGGAGGTAGTGGAGGGTACGACCCTCAAACAGGGCATTAAGATGACGACCCCTTTCGCGTACCAACGCAAACTTCCCATCAGGTGGTACATGAATTCCACACAGCTCACGCCGACCACCCCGACGATCGGCGGAGTCTCCCTCTCGCAAAACGGAGGACTGCGCGGGGAAGACGCCGTAATCACCGCGCCAGTAGCGGCAGACAGTAATAAGTTTTTGAACTACGAGATAGACGTATACAACGACTCCACCCTTACCGCATGCAGCACCCAAAAAGGAGGGATGTTTATATGCGTTTCAAAAATGAGCCAGCTTCACCCCGGCATCCGGACCCCGAGTTCGTACATTCGTACCTCAATCCTGTAAAAATCGCGATTAACGGCGTGTACGCAGACCATGGCGTTGGATGGGGGAAGTCGTTGAATCCTCTCACCGGTTTTCATCTGATGGCGAACGGGGTGTCTCAAGTGGCGTTGGACGGGAAGTTGACGACAACAACGTTCCAAAACCCATCCGAAGGCGATGATGTAGAACTCAGATACAGGATCGTAACCGTAAAGGACTCGCCAAACCTGTCAGGAGAGACCGTGGAGATAGACGGCCCCGCTACGACGCTCCATTCTCTAGAATCATTCTCGCGCCACTCCGTGACCACGCTGCAAACAGAAGCTTCGAAATACTACTTTGAAGGATCTCCCGAAAAATTCTTTTTGGTAAAAACAGCCACTCCGGCACCAAGCAAATGTGTTGTTTTTTCAGAGCAGCTCATAGACGGCCCATTTCTATTGTGTTTTCAGCTATATTTGGGCAGCAACGATGCCTTTGTCTCGTTCGCGGAAAATACTATGTCTTTGACGAACAAATATCACCCGGCCACGACAGATGCCCATCAGAACTGGAGAAATGCAGCTACGACGCATTGGGGTATGCTGGGTATCAATCTTCACCATAGTGACTATGCACTCGACCTGTTTGACAATCTGAAGTCGAAGGTTCGATACACGTTAAACTCATCATGGAGGCAACAAAACAGCTACTGGGTGGCATTTAGAAGAAAGTCGGATGGAAAGGTGGAGCGTTATATATCAAAAACAACTCCTCAAGAACTTAGTGACATGACTAAGATATCAAACTCGTCCGGTATATTTACAACCACTCCTACAGACATTCTTGACCCGTACATTCCGATGCCCCTCCGACCAGTCTTCCACTTGAGCGGAGAGTACCATGGCGCGCATGTCTGGCCCATTAAGGACGACCTCCAAGACATAGAGTTCGACTCTCTAAAAACCAACAACCCATCCGGAGCGTACACAGCCGTCGGCGACGTGTTGGAGCTGCGTCACAGGTCCACCTCGTCGAGGAATTGTAGCATTTTCGGGAAATATAGCGTAACAAAACCCGTGCCAGGTGTTGCGAATACTTGGTTCAAGGAGCTAACACTCACGAATGAGAGTGTCATACGAACGGTTGGTTGTTCAATACGGCGTGCAAATGAACGAATATACTGCCAAAATATATGGGATTCTACCAGCTCGTCAGTCGGTGAGGAAGTTTTATGTAAGACTTGGATTTTCAAACACCAAGTTGAGCAATGATCCATTGCTTATCAGCGTAGTCGTCGGAGAATCGTGGACTGGTGGTTTTTCTACAACGACAATATCAAAATCCTCGTCGTACGTTGACATAACCTGTGATCATATTTCACTGGTTGATCCTCCAGTTACTGGTATGATCCATTTGGCGACCGTGACGTTCCAGGTATTAGATCCAACAGTATCTGGCCCGAGCCCGCTTTTATTTGCTTCCAGCCTAAGCTACTATTATGGATCAAGCCTGTCGTCGATCGGCGGCAATCACGGGATGGACGTGGCCCTGTATGAAGATGTCCGAGAGACTCGACGTATATCCCATACAATATTGGAAGCAGATTCTTTGGTCGGTCTGAGGCAGCCCATATACGACTACCCACTTCCGCAATTTTGGCACGGCACCCCCGTGGCCGCGGTGTCTTTCCACGACCCGGCAACGCAATCGGAACTAACTCTTCCGACCGCGTTGACCAATATCCTTGTCAGGTTAACATTTGATAACAACCCACCAACGATTCTCGACATATCAAACCCATATCGCTTAACGGCTAGCGGCCTGTCCGTCTGGCCGGAAAACGTTATCATTGGCAGTAACTGGAATGTTGTTTCGGGGTACGAAGAGGACGAAGGGGTGTTTGAAATCGCCTTGAGGATTCCTCGCATCACTACTGACACGTCAACAAACATAGGACTCTCTACGGCGTTTTGCAAGTCACGCGCCGGGAAAATGGCCGCGATGGCTAATAAAACCCTCACTTGGACGCTATAAAAATCTATGATTATACTCAGAAATGACGAGGCGTCAAAAAACAGCAAGGCGTCGTCCTTTGGGCAAAAGGGGAAAAAACAAGCGAAAGGTCGCACCCCAGTCGCGGGTGACCGCTTCATCGACCAACACCATTGTCATCCACAGCGCGCCGGTCCGAAGAGCGGTGAACAAAGGCAAGGTCGCGCAGGCGAGAGGGTTCAAGGACGCCCTTCTGATGGCGTCAGTCATGGCGAACTCAAGACCGGTCGCGTACCCACCGTTATCCGCGTATACCCAACCGGCACCTGTCGCGGCTCCCGAACCGGTTGTCGTCGATGCGGCACTGGCGGCACCCCCCGAGCCTGCGGGTGTATCTGTCGGAAAGCGAGTCCAGGTGGGGGGCACGAGGTGGAAATGCCCGCAGCCCGGGTGTAAAAGCACGTTCGCAAACGAAAAAAACCTCCTTCTGCATCTCAGGAGGGTCCACAACACGGTCGTGGGAATCCCAAAAGAGGGTGCGGAAAAAAATCTCACAGAAGAGTAACACATGAGCAACCCGCTGTTCACCGACGCCGAGATGCTCGAGATATCGCAGTGGATGACCCTTCACACAAACGTCCCACGGGAATTCATCGAATCAGCCATGCTTTATTGTAGGAAGAAGCCGCTCACAGGGAAAAAAAAGCGTGCTATCAAAAGGGCGATGGCACATAAAGAAGAGGGCGTGGTCAAGGTTTTTGGGACAAACGAAATTACTTCTGAGCTAATGTCAGACGAAGTGGCCGATGAAGGAGTTCATCCAGGAGACGCTGACACTCACTCTTCGCACGGAGAACCGGACTCGCGGGACGCTAGTGGATCCGGTGTGGGACATCCCGGCGGGGCTCCTTGACGATTATCACGACGTCGGGCTTACCCTCATGACCATCCCGTTTGAACAGACGCACATCAGCGAAGGAAACCGATACTTCACTGTCCGTTTGTCTGGCAGCGAGTCGCCCGTCAAGGTGACTTTGCCGCGGCTCCTACACGACCATCGAAAACCGAAAAAACATAGAGGACGCTTTGAAGGCGGTGGATCCCGGGTTCTCGGTCACGTACAACAGGGCGACTAGCCTTTTTACCGTGACCAATGCCGTCGAGTTCTCTATCTCGGTGGATGAGCCCACGGGCCGGGTGTTGGGGCTCATGGAAGGCTCTTATCCTCTCACAGGCGCCCTCGCTAGCAACCGGCCAGCAACGAATGGGAGACTGAGAATGGTGTATGTGTATAGTGACATCGTCCGGGGAAATGTGATATCGTCATCGACAGGCACTGGATATGGAGGTCTTTTGGCAGTTTGCCCTAATATGTCGCAGTTCTTAGAACCTATTGTTTGGCAGGCAGCGAACCCTTTGTGGCAGCATCTCAAGGACTCTCCCAGCAACATCACGATCCGACTGCTCGACGAGGACGACGCTCCTATAACTGTCTACTCTGACTGGGCTCTTCAGCTCTCCTTCCGCATAAGCCCTCAGAAGGCAATGGGGATAGAGGCTAGGAAGATCGGGAGCGTCTTGAAGTACATGGCACTCGACAGGACCGTCCAGCCACAAACCAGATTAATTTCTCAGCCATCTAGTACTGTCGAGGACGATGAAACTTAATTTTGGCGCGATCGGAAACGTGGCTAGACGCGTGGGCGAGTTTGCTGGAAACGCAATCAAGAGGGTCGGCGACGGGGCGGCAATTGTGTCGGCTGTCAAGAAGGCCGGGCATGTCGCGGGAGAGGTTATCTCGAAAATCGGAGACGGGGCGCGAGCCGCGAAACAGGTCGCGGGCATCGTCGATTCAGCGCTCGGGCACGTCCCGTCTACCATGATCGCGAAGAGTACGCTCCTCGGGAAAGCGTACTCGGCCGCGAACACGGGGCTGAGCGCCCTATCGAATCTCGAGAGAAGAGTGGACGGGGCGAAAGTAAAAAATCCTATACTCGGCCAGCTCCTTCAGTAAAAATATCTAACTCGAGTGTATACACCATCGATGTCTTCTGACAACTCCTGGTACTCCCGCGCTATCCCAAAGTCCATGCAATACCTCGTGAAGGCGCTAGGCCAACACACGACTCAGCGAGTGCATCTCAGCACCCTCTCAGCCAGCGACGGCATCAAACAAGGGTCCGTGGTAGCGGTTCGCCTGCCCACGTCCGGGTTCGTGGACTTGCATTCCTTCGCCATGTTTTTCACGGGGACGCCGACGACCACGGCGGGGTTCGCGAAGTTCCCCGCGTACACGTCCTCCATCGTCCGGCGCCTCGAGGTGCTGGCAGGAGGGCAGACCGTCGATAGCATCAACGACTAGCTACTCCCAGCTGTTCCATACTCTTCTCTCGGTGCACGGAGGTGTCGAGTACAACCTCGCACAGGCTCCTGCTGGTTGGTCGAAGAATAGCAACACCGTCACCGCTGACGTGGCTGGCACTCTTTCGAACAACGTGAAGGCGAACACCGCGGTGGACGGCGTCATCGACCACTTTCTGGGGTTCCTGAGCGGCGAGCCTCGGATCGTGGATCTGAGTCTCTTCCCTCCCATCGAGATTCGAATCACACTCATGGACGGAGGGGTGATGCTTCCTAGCGTGGCGCAGGCAGCCGCAGCAGGCGATGGCATCGTGGGCGTTGCAGCAGCGACAGGTGTTCAATGGTTTCGAACTGAGCAATATTCACTTTAGCGTCGACACGTACAGGTTTCAAGAGGATATCGTGGGCCAGATTTTCTCGTCCAGGCTTGCCGAGGGTGGAACTCTCTCCTTCAAGTGGCGGACTTGGCAGTCCACCAAACAGTCACAACGGTCCGAGCCCCGCCAAAAACGACCATCTTACTCCGTCACCAAATTGGCGCGAGATCCCGAAAATCTGGTGGGCGGGAAGGTGACGACGAGGCAAAAAGTCACGCAGCACCCATGGCGGCCGTGAAAATCCTAGCGACCGTCCTGAGAACACATTACGGACAGCGAATTGATTTTGAGCCTTCATAACTCATCTACTTCACGTAGATATTTTTTTATCCTAAAGAAATCGGTCCATTTTTTCAGGAAAACAGAAAAAGGGCGGGCATTTTCGCGAGGTCGGGTCAGGTCCGCTGCATTTTGCAGTGGACCCCCAAAAAGTCACACCGGAAACTTATCGAAAACGGCGACAGTGTAGTTCAAGGTAAGCCGCTCGCACGGTTCTATGACTAATTCAAAAAATTTTGACCGAAAAACTTTTTGTTAAAACGACTGCCATTGTAAATGCCTCGTTGCCGCAGCAGTTGGAACTGCCGGGAGGGTGCGTGCGGGGCTGATCATGGCAACGCACGTAAAAATATGCCACTCCCTCGTTTCTTTCATTTTTGTCATCCCATTTGCGCAGGGCGCTTCAACAACTTCTAGAGCGAAGCCCAGCCTGATTTTTTGCTGGCTCTGTAGTGTAGACCTGCGCTCATCACTGAATATCGCCTGCGATCGTTGCGAAATGAAGCATGAATACGCATTGCGCTGGTTGAGTCGACGCTGTACAGTGGAACCTGCTTTTTCGGCATCCGGATCCAAGGTAGGGTGAAGCCAGCCCCGTTCCCCTTCCAGATTTTCTGCCTGTCTCTTTCCCCGAGGCTCGTGAAAGCGCCTCGTTCATGTTACGCCGGACGCCTCGTCAAGCATCGCTGCTCGAGAGGGAGACGTAAGCCATGGCCAGCCTCCCCAAACAGCGTGATGTGCGCCTGTTCATTCTTCCAAGTGTAATTCATGGCGTAGGAAGCTGAGCCTGAAGGCAACAAACAGAAGGTACATGTCCTGTATTCAACAGTCAGCACATATAGGTGTGTTGATGTGCAACCCTGGAGCTTATCCAGCTTTCACAGGCCATACAACACGCTGCTGGGGCTCCACTTTAGCGGACCTGTTGGTAAGTATTTCAACCTCTTTCCTTGGCCAGATTATAATGCACCATGTTTATCAATGATGGGCGGCGTGTTCTGATCTGGGGCTGGGAGGCACGAAGAAACCAGGGGGGAGCCCAGGTATGTGAAGTGCGCAGATGTTGTTGCTGCCTTGGAAAACCCAGGATTCATTGCCCTTGTTACATTCAGATATGTTGAAGCAGGCTGAGAATTAAGTACTATACATGGAAGGGGGCTGATTTGTCTTTGATATGGTTGCTGCCTATGATGATGAATATTGTTGCGGGCACAACAGAGTGCACAATGGGCTTACAGCATTGCGTAAGAGGCATGAATCTCACCAGGACACCTTCTACGGGCTCACAACAACATCACAATAACGATTACCAAAGTGCTTGCTGCCACACCACTGCCACATCACTCCCCACCACCCCAACACACCTACCACTGTTACGCCGTTGTTAGCAGTGCCACGATTGCATAGCAATACCAACATTCCTGTCGTTAGCATGGAGGACCACCAGGTGCATCGTGTGCGCATACCCATGTGACAGATATTATAGACTCCCACCAGGAGCAACGTCCACCACCATGAGTCTCGCCTGTTGGTGTAACTGCTGGCAGTGTCCCTACAACTCAGTATGGAATCTGCCATTAACGATAACGCCAGGCCCTGCACCATTGCTGCCACAATCTGCCATATTGACTTCGCCCATCGCAGCCTTGATCGTGATTGCAGCCACAAGTTCCTGCCGGCCCTCTTCATCTCTTCTATCGTAGCACCAGAAACTGGGGCCACATTTAGCAGCATCGGCAGCTGACATAGCTGGCACCTGGCACAACAGATAATGCCAGTAGTATCAAAGAAGGCACCCTACTGCTCACCATTGCTATCAATCACTGGCATGATCAATCTGTCACTACCACTTGCCAGCACCACAGAATATCATGACCTGGTGTGTTGCCACGGAAATCTGAATGGAGAGCTTTCACCACAAGCCCACCCCAATGAGTTGGTTTGCACACTACACCACTGTTGGCTGTACCGTGCCACCTGCCACATAAATTTCCCTTCCATCATGCAGCAGTAGCAACATAACCTCAAGGCTAGACCATAACGTCTATCTGCATAACGATAGCCTTCATGATCGCTGCCTCGTGCCACTGGCCATACTACTGCCATCTGCATTACTTTCTACCACATGTGCCACTCTCTTCTGCATCACTAGATCCCACTACTGCTGCCTGACCTGCCTGCTGCCAGCACCTTCGCTGGCATCTGCTCATGGCATGCCCATGGCCACATCCTCCATCTGCCGTGCATAGCCCATGCTTCACTAGGATTGGTAGTCCAGGGTGCACGATGAACAACACATAAAAAAATGCCCATGCACCTTTAGAAGATTGTTTGGCATGCGAGCTAGCTGGCTAGTTAATGTGCTAGAGATGTTAGATAGCAACTGCAAGCAAATGTAGTGTGCAGCCATGTTTGCTTCGAACCACTATTTGACTTGCCAACTAGTTGCTCTCTCTCAACACGCCCCACCATTGGAATGTTGGTAGTTAATACTATTGATGTATCAAAGAGACAACTGTTCATGTATTTCCATGATGAAGTGCATGCCACATGTATGGGTGGAGATAACCAAGTTGGAGTTCAACCTTACCTCAGCTCGTACTGTTATGGGTATGAACTTGTAAGGAAATATTATATGATGTTGGCTGCTGTCACGTGTCACTGTGACACATCGTCATCTGTGGTGTGACTGAGGTAATACTTGGCAATCATGTTCAGCATGCTCTATTTAAATTGCATTAAAAATTTCAGCTCTGTCTGAACTCATTTGCGCTACCTGTGGTGCATTATATATCCAAATTTTGCGCGAGAGTGACGCGTGACAGCAGAATCATGTAACTAGTTGGTGTTCAATCAAGGTGCAACTTTGCAGCCAGCCTGCAGATGTTGCAAGTAAAGTGTTTGCTTACTTCCAGCTTAATCTGAGCTCATTTGCACTGTTGGGTGCATTTAATGATCCATAAAATGCTCCAAATGACCGTATTTGTGACGGTTGACAGCATAATTTCTGGCCATCCCATCTCTATTTCGGGTGCAACTTAGTACTTGAGCTGCATATGTTATATTTAATGTGTCTGCCCATTTCCAGGTCAAAACGACATTAATTGTGTTGTTTGTGGAATTAATTATGAATAAAACTGGCAATTTCGGCGTTTTTTATGCTTTTGGACGTCACCATTCTGTGAGCACCAAGTGGCCAACCAAGGTGTGACTTGGCACAGTAAATCTGGGTACCATGGAGAAGCCAGCCACCAAGTTTGACCATCATCCGAATATTAGTGCAGCTAGGAGGAGTAAGATGGGTGTTTTTTGGCACTTTCAGACCGTTGTGGTCGCTCGGGACTCGTTCTCCATATGCCATCAAGGCGTCGCTGTCTTCCGCGTCCGCCAGCAAACTCCTGGCGATCCAGGTTGCTGCCGGCGCGGACGTGACCAACGCATCCGGCAATACGATGTTCAATCACATCGCGGATGGTATGACTTCCTACCAATACGACATCAATGGATCCAACCTAGCGCCTGGATACCGTACGAACGCAACCGAGGCGTGGATCAATCTGTTGTCCGCGTTCGGTGACCAGGGGAATGTCTTGTCCTGTGTCCGGGAGGGCATGACTCCTACCACGTGGCTAAACAACAACTTCACGATGGCGTGTCACCTGAATATGCCATGTGCCGGTCCAGAGTACATGAGCGGCCTTGACCTTCGTGGCACGGCCTCGGTGGTCACGCTGCGAGTCGAGAAGGGAGCGACGGACTGCATTTCCTACATCTTCACGGAGTGCGAATCAAAGATGGACATCGCTGCAGGCAGGCAGGCAGCCGTGTACCTCTAAAAATATATATATGTGTCTAGTGACAAACGATGGACTACTTTCGAGACCCTAGCATCACAGCTAATCCGTTTAACAGGTTGAAGTTGATTTTTGACATCCCAGAAATGGCAGATTCTGGTTTGTCCATGACAGTTCCCGTAAGGCAAGCACTTCCCCTTCTCCCTGGCACCTTCAAATACCCGCTACCAAACCAAAAAAAATAACGACGACTAGTCTATACAAATGTTGCTGGATAGTGGTATATGCCCCGCTCTTTTATATAAACGCCGCGTTCCTAGTACCTCGGTCACGGTCGGGTTATCAACAGTAGACCTTACACCATCGGATGTCCCCGTTCTCGTTATGGCGACATTCAATGAAGACGTCACGGGTTTTGATCTATCAGACATTGACGTGACAAACGGAACGGCAGTCGACCTTTTTTTAGGTGCACCGGCGACGTATTTTTTTGATATAACAAATATCACAGGTTCGATCCCAACCACGGTTTCCGTGAAAGAAAATAAGGTAACAGGGGTGTCTGGGGCGTACAACGAAGAATCTAATCTGTTATCATTTACATATACCCCTCCTCCCACCGCCGTCACGCTTGCTACAACGGCAGGGACGTATCCAACCACAAGCCCCGTCACAATGGATGTCACATTTGACAAACCCGTGACCGGGTTTGGTAGCGGGGACATCTACGTGAACAACGGAACAGTGTCGTCGGTAACCGGTACCTGGGCATCATACCAGTTCGCAGTGACACCGACCACTCCATACTCCCAGACGACCGTGAGGGTGGTCGATGGCACGACGGTAGGCGAATTCGGGTTCACAAACGCCGAGTCCAACACGGTCGCGTTCACCTACTCCCCGCCGCCTACCGTCACCAGTTACGTTAAATAGTGACGGAACCTTTTGCCGCCTGAGGCAAATCGGTCCGTAACACTATTTTGCCCGGAATAACCACTTCCGAGCACCCAAGTTAATTCGGCCGAATTAACTTGGGTGCTCGGAAGTGGTTATTCCGGGCAAAATAGTGTTACGGACCGATTTGCCTCAGGCGGCAAAAGGTTCCGTCACTATTTAACGTAACTAAAACCTGGCCTCGTGGAGGGGGGACGAAGAGCCCGAGACATCCGCCTAGGCCGCTGAGCACGCACCACTAAATGCGCCGGAGCTGCCTCAGTGAGGATTCGAACCCCTGACCTCCAAGGTGCACAGGTTTTAGTTACGTTAAATAGTGCCGGAACCTTTTGCCGCCTGAGGCAAATCGGTCCGTAACACTATTTTGCCCGGAATAACCACTTCCGAGCACCCAAGTTAATTCGGCCGAATTAACTTGGGTGCTCGGAAGTGGTTATTCCGGGCAAAATAGTGTTACGGACCGATTTGCCTCAGGCGGCAAAAGGTTCCGTCACTATTTAACGTAACTAAAACCTGTGCACCTTGGAGGTCAGGGGTTCGAATCCTCACTGAGGCAGCTCCGGCGCATTTAGTGGTGCGTGCTCAGCGGCCTAGGCGGATGTCTCGGGCTCTTCGTCCCCCCTCCACGAGGCCAGGTTTTAGTTACGTTAAATAGTGACGGAACCTTTTGCCGCCTGAGGCAAATCGGTCCGTAACACTATTTTGCCCGGAATAACCGCTTCCGAGCACCCAAGTTAATTCGGCCGAATTAACTTGGGTGCTCGGAAGCGGTTATTCCGGGCAAAATAGTGTTACGGACCGATTTGCCTCAGGCGGCAAAAGGTTCCGTCACTATTTAACGTAACTTCACCCTCGCGACTTCGGCCGGGGCAACACCTTCCACGAGCCCAGTCGGCGTGACGGCCACCTTCAGCCGGTCAGTCACTGGTTTTGCGCTCGGGGACATCGTCGTTACCAACGGGACGGCGTCCAACTTAGTGCAGGTAAATGCGGCGGTTTACACGTTCGACGTGTCAGGAACCTCGAACACGTTGACGACCGTCAGCGTGGGTTCCAACGCGGCGACAGACTCCGTGTCGGGTAACGGGAACTCGGCGTCTAACTCTCTTACTTTTACGTATACGCCAGTTTACAACCCCGCTTCGGACTCGTCCGTCTTGGCGTGGTACGATCCATCGGACGTGTCCACCCTTTCCGTCAACAGCGACGGAACGGGAGGGGCTCCCGCGTACGCGTCCAAGGTCGGTAGGATGGCGGACAAGAAGAACAACAAGCGGCATGCAACCAGAAAGAGACGCGACGTCTCTATCATCCGCATCTTCGTGGCTTCGGTTTTACTACTCCAGCCAGCGTTTTTTGGCATATTCCGGAAACATCCTCAACGCGAACACGCGCACCATCGTGATCGTCGCCAAACAGCGCAAGTTACACAGCACTCGCCCGCCCAGATCCTTACGTCTCATCAGGCACAGCGACAAAAGGCATGATGTTGTGCGCGCCCGGAAGCACGCCTGCCATTGTGTACCAGACAGACTCGCTCAAAGTAACAAATTACGCGTCCAACACGGCCGTCAAGGAAGTGGCGACCGGCGGTCAGTTTTTCGACGACCAACCTCACGTCCTCCACGTCTCGTACGATGCATCGGTCACCCCCAAGGTGTGGAGCGCGACGTTCGACGGTAGTGAGGGCACGGTCGTCAGTAACAGCTTCACATCAGCCCCTTTCGCCGCCAACCTGAACTTGGGCGGCGACTCGGCCAACGGTCAACGTGCCTTCGACGGCTGGATCGGCGAGGTGCTCATTTACAACACGTACAAGACTTCCGCCGAACTGACGATGATCCGTCAATACCTTGCCGCCAAGTGGGGGGCACCGTTAACTCCTCCAGCATAGGCCTCTATAACTAAATATCTATCCATATCATGTAAGCAATGGACTATCCAAATTATTACCAGATAGTACTTGACAGCGAGGCCTCATAGAGTGACAGTGACGTCGAGAACGCGGCATTTCGCCAGATCCGGCATTTAAGCCAGATCCAAGTGCTCCCATCATTGACGGGGATTGGAGAGGCGGGCTTCACTTTGCGTCCATTGCAGGGATCGAAAGCACCCCCCCTCACGTGCTCATTGGCTTGGTATCCCCCAGTTTCTTGGGTGGTGAGCACAATTTGGACCAGGGGGTTGTGTTGGGATCAGAAATATGCAAAAAAACAACAGCAACAACGACCACTTTCGACTATTCTTTGATCAATGATCACGCATATTTTAATTTGAGGAATCCACATCTCTTTAGGAACGGGGGCATTCTCGAGATAAGGTTGGCCCACATAGATAGGGACGTAGGAGACACGGAATATCAAAACGTTGCTGCATACGAATCTTTCGTCTGCGTGTTACAATTTGAGAGGGTGCGAGGGTTTACTAAATGCAAATGTCACGGTAAGTAATTTCTGTGCATTATACGACAATATGTATGGGTGGATGCCTTGGAAAATTCACACTGGTGGACACCTTGGAGAATTCGTTCAGGCGTATGAGAAACGACCCCGAGTACGCGCGAGCTTACGAGTCCGTTTACCTGAATTCACGTCCCAGAACTCGCCACGTGGTAGAGGCCACTCTGGACTTGCATCACTGCAAATTTTAGCCAACTTAGTTCGACACTTGTGCAAGTCTCGCCACCTTCGCGCCCTGTCCAGGCCGTGCCAGCAGACGTAACGGACCTTTGCACACGGTGCACAAATAGGCAAAATCACGTGCAGGTCACGCATCTCATGTTGCAAGCCCTCTGCCGGTAGCCATGGCTTCCCGAAACGCAGGGCCCTGCGAGAAGGCGTTGGCCACGCTTGGAAAATACCTCGATAGTCTCGAGGACGGCCAGACAAAGATATCGGACCAGCTCTCCTACCTGACGCATCAGGTCTCCATTTTGTCCGGGGCACCCGGTGCTGTTGGAGGCACCGGACCTACCTGTGAGGTTCTCAAGATTCAGGACGCTGGATATGACGATGTCGACCGCAAGACGCCCAAAATTTGCGTCGAGTGGGTCTACGAGAGGAACGCGGCAAGGCCGAGGAAGGTCGAGGACCGTTGCGAGTGGATTCGCCTCGACCAAGCCGACGGATGCGTTAAGATGGTTGACGAATTCGTCGATGGCTTCTCCAAGTCCAAGCGCCAGCCGGGCATTTCCCCCATTACCCTCTACAAGGCATGGGAGGAGGCAAAGAAGGGTTTCGAGGACGCAAAGACCGCCACTTCCCATGGCAGGAAGAGGAACCGCGAGGAAGTGTCAAGCTCCCCGGCCTTGGCGACAAGAAGAAGTCCGCCTCGAACGTTGTGAAGAGCCCGACTGGAAACTCCAAGGACAGGGAGTAGAGTGTCGTCTTGTTGACGACGGCAACGAGTTTGCCATTTCGCTCTTGTTGAGCTGATAACGAATGTGAACGTGATATAAATTTTAATGAATTCGTTTATGCAGTATACAACGCGTCAATGCATGATGAAAACATTTTTCATTCGTCTCGAAATGCAGTTCTAACTATGGGTTTTTAATCCAGAGTAAACCTCTCATGCATCAACGCAGGTCGTATGGGATTCTTGCATAGGTCGTCTGAGTTTCCAGAGTAATATACCCCTAACACTCTGCACACCCCGCCGCGCGGCCCTCGTCGCCTCCCTCACCATGCGAGGACATGGCGAAAAATTGGGCGTTCTTTATATATAGAGTAAGTACGTGCAATTTTTCGCCACATCCAACAACCCACGCCAACCCCAGCGCCGGCCAGTGGGGGAGGTGGCGAAAAATTGGGCGTTCTTAATCTTAAGAGTAAGTACGTGCAATTTTTCGCCATCACTCTCACACCTTGACAAACACCTCCTATGACCAGCCAAGGGGTGGCAGGGTGGCGAAAAATTGGGCGTTCTTAATCTTAAGAGTAAGTACGTGCAATTTTTCGCCATCACTCTCACACCTTGACAAACACCTCCTATGACCCGCGCCAAGGGGTGGCAGGGTGGCGAAAAATTGGGCGTTCTTAATCTTAAGAGTAAGTACGTGCAATTTTTCGCCATCCTTGTCACACCCCCAACACACCATCACAACTGCCGGGGTGGTGACAGATGCCAGCCTAAATGTCACAACCTGGTGAGCAGTGCCCCCCATGGGGTCAAGGAAAGTCTGGAGACGTTTTGGTTAAGGTTTT